>CAJPEX010000324.1:109519-120585 GCA_905338405.1 Notodromas monacha
TTGAAGAACACTGGTACACATTTGTACTTGCAGTTTTTTGCTCTTGCCACCCTTCGCGAGGGGTGAGTCCACGCGAGAGTTGTCGCTCCCGCGAGGTTCAAGTGGGTTCTGACGCTGGGGGGATCCTTACGGGGGAAGTGGTTCAATATTCGCAGTGAAGGGAATTTGGTTAGGGTGTAGTAACACGTGATTCCCCATAAATTTCAGAAGAAAAGCTCGTTTCAAAACAAATGACGAATCAAATATTTTTCATTGAATTATGTTCGTGTATGACGAAGCAGCATGGTGTATTTTTTTGAGTTTGACAAGGATCAAGTCAAATATAAGAACTTTAGGAAGGATACATACGAAACGAAAATTAATTCGATTAGAAAAACATTTGATTCCCCGCGTATTTTTGCGCGGAAAAACCTGTTCCGAAGCAAAAAACAACTCCTAAAACAAATAATTTTTTATTGAGGTTTTCATATGAAGAAGTCGCGTGTCGTGTGATTCAAATATAAATACATAAAACTTCAGAAATGATCCCAGACACAAAAACCCCGTACTGGATTCGATTCTCAATCGTCGTCTCCCTCCTTCTTTTGCATCGCTGTGTGACCTGACTCATGATGGGAAAGGTTTCAGTGTCAGGGTTCTGTCCTTATACTTCTCTTCCGGTGGGTTTACCCATGAAAAATGCAGGCGAGGAAGTGGTCGTGCCTTGATCACCTCATTGGATAGTCAAATACAGTACATTCGCCGGAATTCCCCGAAGAGGAAAATTCCCCCTCAGGGCTCCCTATTCGCGCTTTAATAAATCAAATTCTCTGTCGGGTTTCCCCCCTTTTTCGTCCTGAGCAATGTGAAGAAGTATAATGCGATAGAAAATCCCAATGCACACGCGAAGCTGAATTTTCCATGCTCGGCTTTCTGGTGAAGAATTCATTCCAATTTAGAAAACACGTGTCTTTTCTTTCAGAATATGAAAATTTCCGAGTGACCTTTACTCTTTTTTTTCGAAAAGCGAAAATGGAATCATCAAAGAAAAAAAAGATAATAAAACATTGTAGAATTCTTTTTGCACGAGAATCATCTTCAAAGTCGATATAGGGTCAACCGTATCCTTGGAAATTTAAATTTCATTGAACATTTTTGATCCGATTTTTTTCCTCTCGTGCCGTTATTCGTATTTCTGTTCCCTGGTCAGAGTTCCTTGCCTGATTTCACGTCATTCACTGTGCTATCGAAAGACTCATTTCACCAGTGATGAAAGATTAATCAATGCAAAACTCCAAAGCCAAAAATTATGGAATCAAGGAAAACGAGAAAAATAGTTTATCTGAAGCTCATCGCAAAATTTCCTTAGAGGCATTCTAGCTGATTATAAGATTCATATTTCTCCTGATCGTCGCCATCTTACTTTAATAAAATAATCCATCAACAAAGAATGTGCAGATGTCTTGGCCTTTAAACATTCCACAAAGAAATAATTTTCGTCTCAGGAATTTCCACAAGGTAAACGTTCCAATTTAATTTGAACAATTCGTTGCTCTCGGTGTATCGAATCAAGTTCCGCTTAAATTATTGATAGTCCATTTCCGAGGAGGTTCCTGCTTCAGTAACACGGTTTTAAAAAATGTTTCATCACAAAAAAGCTTCTATAAATGCAAACGTGCAAATTTAACTTCATACATTTTGTCGTTTTCGTCGTATGAAGTTAAGTTCGATAATAATAAAGCCATTGTCCATTTTTGAGGGTGGGGATAAAAAAAAATATACTGTAAGCCATGGAGAAAACACAGTGCATAAATATAATTTCACCTCAAAAATGTTCAACACCAATGTTCAAAACTTGAAATTCATACATGTCTTTTCTTTCATCACACGAAATCAAATTGTAAAAAGTATAATGCCTAGTCCATTTTTTTAGAGAAGTAAGTTAGAAAGTTACGCCGTGGAGAAACACGATGCATGAAAAAGTTTCCCTTCAAAAATTCAAAATGCAAACCCTGAAGAAACACAGATGAGCAAGAACATTTTCATTTCGAAATGTTCGACTCAAACGTTTCACTCTAATTCACAAATTTCTTTTTCTCTGTAGTAAAATTAAATCTAGCTCAAACCACAAAAATCATGGTCTCAAACGGGGGGGGGGGGAGAAGAAATGAAAATACTTCAAAATAGTGCTTCAGGGCAGGAGAAACATGACGCATAAAACTGGCTTTAAAAATTGCTACGGGATGAACATGATAATTTTTCCCTTTGAAATGTTCCATTCAAACGTTTCATTTAAGTTCACAAATTTATTTTCCTTCACCGCAAAATTTAATCTAGTTCAAAACACACGAAAAAAATTCTATGGTCCGTATTTTAAACCGGGGGGGGGGGGAGAAAAATGAAAATACAGTTCTGTATTTCGAAATAGTGCCCCAGGGCAGAATCAACTCCATGGAGAAACACGACGCATAAAAAACGACTTAAAAAAAAAAATTCCTATACTGTATATAACAGATCCTGGAAGAGAGCCCGGAGATGGCCTAATCCCACTGCCCTCCCCGGTACAATTCAAACACTAGCCCAATATAATATGGAGAATTTCAAATTCTCCGAGAAGATGCTTCTCTCTCTCTCTCTCTCCTCTTCACGAGAGAAGCAGGAAATAAGCTTTTCATCTCGCCACCGCACCAGCAGGGAAATCCAAATCAACTCCGACCAACGATATTGCCCCCCCCCCCCCTTTACAACAGAGCCTTGAGCAGAGTAAGACGAATATAGAAGGAAAATGTAGATGCGCAATATAAAGGGGGGCTCCATCCGAGCTGGTTCTTGACAACCAAAAGGGGGGAGTAGAAGATCCGCGAATATCGCACATTCGGAATTATTGGCCGAGTGATAATTTCGGCGCATCGACGACTATAAGAGCGTCGTGTTCTTCGTCTTGCATATATCGGTTATTGACGTTATGCTAATTTTCGTCGGCGACAAGGCGAGTTGAGGAAAGGGATGAAAGAAGCGATCGAAGATCTCTATACGGGGGTCTTCTGAACTTCTGCCGTTCCGTGCAGATAATAAACTTTCTTGGAATCGAGGTTATATGGTGCTGATTAGGAAAATAAAAAGGATTTTCAGCCTTGAAAAAAAATCTATTTTACCGTTTATAAATTAAAACGGAGAAATCAATCATGCACCTCTCACAATAATTTTATCGTAATTCGAATCGAACGAAAGTGAAATCACACGCTGATTCTTGCATATTTTTCAATGATTTCATTTCATTCCAGAAAATACGCAGCCGTTGGGAAAAAGGAGCATTTACAATTGAAAAGGAGCATTGACAATTGATGCTGTGAAATTAAAAATTAAACATTTCATGCTTCTGAAATCTGTCCACGCACACAAAATAACGCATCGCTACAACTTTTCAAAACTTCGTAAAACACGCAGCCGTTTGGAAAAAGGAGCATTTGCAATTTTTAATTGACGCTGTGAAATTAAAAATTAAACCTTTCATGCTTGCGAAATCTGTCCACACACACAAAATTACTCATCGCTACAACTTTTCAAAATGTTGTATACCTCGACTTCAAAAATATAAAACATACCATAGCACATTTTACCGCGATTATGTTTTGATACTTTTTTTTTAATTCGCCCTTCGGAAAACGATTTTTTTAATTACCTGATGCAGTACGTATACAAATTCGGAAATTCCTCGAGAAAAAAGATTGAAAGCAGACTTTTGAGACTCTCGCCATTATTGCAGGAAAATGCTGGGTACAATTTTAGATAATTTCAGTCCCAAGGCCGCCGGGACCCAGAGCTTGACAGGTATGAAGAATGAGCTCCTAGAAAGTCGGGGATTACTGTAAGGTACCAGAAATTCAGCTGAAAGCAGGGCTCTATCAGCTCACTTTCACGAGGCACCCCATCCATAGTTATCAAGATTTAGCAAAGATGAATGGCCTCTGAAAAACAAAAACGAAGCAAATATTAAAAAAAAAGGAAAAGGATCCTTTGAATAACCCCCCCCCCTTTTTTCTGAATAGTCATCGCGTCGTCATCAATCAGTTACCCCCGGGTTTGTGTCGCAGGGACAGATAAGTCGATGTAATTCCTGCTCTGGGGATTCGATTCACCGCCACCAAGGAAACCTAGGGGTTCTATGAAGGTTGGTCCGAAAGTTCTTGTAGATTTTCTTTTTTTTTTTTGGAGCCTTGCTGCATCCTTGGAGATGGAATCAAATTCGCTCAGTCGTATTTGATCATATCTTTAAAGCTGCGAGAATTTGCTTCACAAAAATTGTTATTTGAAGAAGACATCATGAAAAATGCAAGTGCACTTCCATATCATTTACACGCCACAATTCCACGTTTTATGAATTCGAAGGGCGGTCGAATAAGTACGACCAGTAATTTTTAATTTTTGAAATGCATCCTTATCAATAATGCTAAAGATTTGTGAACCACGTCCAATTCAAGCGCAGTACTGTAAATTATTCTGGTCCAGGTCCTTTTTGCGTTATTTGTGCTGACTGTGAACGTTGTACTGAAATATTGATTGGCGGGCAAGAGCACGTGTTCGGTCAAGGTATTTAATTCAACAAAAGGCTTGCTAAAAATTATTCAATAATTTCACATCTTTCTTAACTCTTGGAGGATTCTTACACTTCAAAATTGTATCAGGAATTCATTTCAATTTACGAAACTTACAGAGCAATATAGGGCGTCTCTTTGTATATTTCGCCGGCAAAAGTCATATTTTGAATGAATTTTCAATATATTTAAAGCCATCAGGTCATTCAAATTATTTCAAACAACTTCATCATCAGCTCGATGCCATCATCAAAAAATTTAAAATCCGTGTTTGAATGTGGAAAAAAACAAATAAGGAATGGGATATTTAAAGTGCAATTCATGATGACTGAGAATAGCTAGCCCTCAAAATTTCAGAGGCATTCGAGTTGACATGACGCATTGGAAATAATTTGTATCACATACGAGAGGGCATGTCAAAGATTTATGGATGAAAAATCAGATTTTCTCTCTCCTTATCGCCATGTGCACAAAAAGAATGTCTGCCATTTCTGGGGATATCGTATCATTTTTTCAGTATGTGGATCAGCATCGGACTTCGAATTTTTTTTATAGACAATAAAGAAAAGATATAAAGAGGATTTAGAAATAAAGAGGGGAAAATTTATATGTGCCACTTTATGGACGAGATAAAAAAATATTTCGATGCTTTGGAAATGTAGGTGAAGTTGGTTCACATTTAAAATAGTCTGTCATGAGATGCTTTAAAATAATTTTTAAAATACACGATCCAGAAGGAAATATTTTCTAAAGATTTTTTTTCCGAAGACTTTCTCTATATTCATCCAACACTGCTTTTCTTAAAAAATAAAATAAAATAAAATATATATAAAAGCTGCACAAGATCAAAAACATTTCCAGTGTGTCATTGCAACTTACAGTTGCTTCTTTTCGTTTTTCTCCCACTGTGATTTAGTGAGTGTTGTGCAGCAGGAGACCTTTGCGTGCGGAAGTCCATCTGCACGCGAAAGGCTTCCTGCTATTACCTGAAGTGTACAAACTATACCGCCTCAGAAATACAGTACCATTGTCCAAGAATGACTTCAACACAACAAAGAATCCACTTGTGCAAAAGGGTGAACAGTATGTCACGTAAATCTCCAAACGAACACGAGAGTTCCAAATGTCAAAAAGGATAAAAGGTTATTCCGAGCTGGAAGGAGTAAAAATTCGAATTATTACCGCCGGCTTTGGTTGAATTTCCAAATTTTTTAGGTATCAATAAACTCATCAGCGTGTTCATGAATGAGACAGAAATTTGATATTCCCGCTATGATCAACTATATTGTATCTTCAAGTATAGCCATCGTTAAATAAAATATTTCGTTATTTGAACAAAAGGCAATTTCAAACATATTTTGAATATTTTGTCGTACATTTTCCCAAGTTTTTTGTACTGAAAAGGTTTTTTGTAAACGCCAATACTTGCGATGGAATTTTGGAAATCGTGGGGAAAAACAAAAACCGTTGCTCTTTTTTTCTCTGAATCTCGAAAAAATAATTGCCCTAATAATTGCAGTTCTTTATTTTACTGGCTGAGACTCCATATACTGCAAATTTATAAGCATGGGATAAATTCTGGAATAATTCCAGGAATATCCTAGAGAAGAATAACGTGATTCAAAAATAATTCAATTTAAATTTTTGAAATTTTATTTTTGCCACGAATTCGAAAAGTTGGTTTGTCTTGAACGACCCTCGTCGGATTTTTCCAGCATCCAAAAAATTACTGAAAAAAAATGAAAAGCCCTGACAAGAGGAAATATGAACACATGATGCTGAACATTTTCCCATACTACTTACACGAACACCTCGAAAAATTGTTCCCCGGAATAAACTCCGCACGTCGATTGTGCCATGCACCGAAACAGGCTCCAAACTTTCCAATAAGTAAACTCTACGCCAAGGAATAACATTTCATTCTGACAAAACTTCTAGTGAAGGCTTTAACTTCGTGTCAGTCAAAGAAGGGGGAAAAAGGAGGTCCTCAAGAAGTTCTCTAGCAGAACCCCCCCTTCGTCGAACCCATCGAAAGAATTGAGGCAAAAAGTTCCAGAATAACGCGAGAAAACTCGATTATTCGTCCCCGAGCGAGAAGAATTCTTCACTCCATGGCAACGAAAATAAGGTCTATGCGCTGGTTCGATCCTTTCGTGAAACTTGAAAACGAATGATTTTGGGAGGGAAGAGTGAGGAAAAATACGAGGAAGCAGATAGAACCTTGACCTTATCGCATTTTCCGACATTAATGAAGACTTTTTAAAACTGCCTCTTCGCTTTAATATGTAAAATACGGTAATACGTGCCAATTCTCGTAAGATTCTCGCTCTTTCCAGGAACAAAAATAATTTCAGATCACTTCAAAGTTCCAACAGAGAATTTCAATACATTTCTATACCTGCTCCTTATACTTGGTTGAAAACATGAAAAGTTGGTCGCCGCATAACGAAACGAATCCGGTCCTGATGGGTACGTTTTGTTACATGGAATTTTCCTAATGCAAAACGCGATTTATCCCATGAAGGTTGCAATTTAAATTATTCAATTTGTTCCTGACACTCACAAAAATACCAAAACTGCGTATTTTACAAGTTTTCAGAATCAAATTCTGACCTTGAAGTGCATTAGTATGAAATAGAAGTGATTCCTGACGAGTTTGTACTCTGGTCTTCCGGAATTTAACAATTTTTAAAGGCAGGAAGTAACATCCCCTTTCTTTTTTGTATTTTCCTTTTTTGGAAAAAAACCCGATGTTTCAGTTGAATTATTGTTGTAATGTGCGCATTTTTGGGCTGAGAAATTTTGTCATGTTGAACAAGGAGTCAATTTTCCCCAATAAAATGTTTTTATGCTATTTTTTTGAAGGATATTTTGTTATGTGGAGAATTATACTGGACTGTGTCATGCAGAAGAAACTCTGAATTGGCATCAGTCAAATTAAGAAAGGACAAAATACATGATACCATAGCTCTTTTGACAAATTCATGACATTTTAATCAAACAGTTGTCAAATTTTCGAAAGTGTCTAAGTGGTGTTATTTCTGCAGTATAAATACATTGTTGAATGCTTTGCCAGAGCACCTTCTTTTCTTATGCCCTGCATTCCACAGCTACAGAAATAAGCTTTAAAACGATTTGGGACTCATAAAATTCAATGTAAAGAATCTTTCCAAAATCATAGAGGACCACAATAAATTGTCAACTTTATTAAATTCCTCATCCAAGATTATCTTCAAATTGTAAAATGAACTAAAACTTATCTGGGAGCAGGCTGAACACCTTGTGCTTTGATTTGGGTTCAGTAATTGCCTTACGCTACAATTTGTATCCCTGGTATTTTCTTTTTTTGTTATTGGGGTGGGGAAGAAAGTGTATCCATTCACATCAGTTGCGCAATTGTACATTTTGGGATGTACAGTATTTTATTTCCTTCTAATATCCATGTACAGCTTATTTCTCTATTTTCCATTCTGATGGAATGTGTGTGGAAGAATGTGGGTAGGGAGGGGAGGGGGTTTGGATGTGGGAACATTACTTGAACTTTGTGAACACTGAAAAGTTGAAAATAAAGCTTGCTGATCGATCAATCAATCAAAACAATTAACAAAGCTAATATACATGCAGGAAACTATCATACACCTGTGTTTTCCAAGGCCCATATATAGAGCAATCATCATTTGTAATTATTTTGGAGCGTTTGACAAAAAAATGGTCTTGAATCACCTCACAAGCCCATGCCTAAATATCGAGTTCCTAAAAAGCACTGCGCTCGCTTATCGATTCGCATATACAGTATATACTACATATATATACTGTAGTCGCAGGGAAAAATAAACACACGAAACGACTTTTATTTGTAAAGATCGCTGCACATACAGGATCTCGGAAAAAGAATGCGCCTCAAGAGCCATTTCAGCAACAAGGAAGGATCCCCATTTGTTCTTGTATATATTCACTTAGAAAGGCAATCCCTGGGACCCTTTAAGCCAGCGGGATCAATAACGCACAAAAGCTGTGGCCGGGGCAGGTGCCGCTGGTGTAACAGGCAGAACGCACTTTTCACGCCGATTCTAATCAGGGGCTCATTTCAGTGCCAATTTAGCAACGCGTTTGCATTCGTGATTGTATATATAGGTGCTCGGTCAGGGCATGAATCATATTAAACCGGATAAAGCGGAAAAAAAGCAATGTGCGAAGTTGCACAGTACGTATTATACGAGTACTGTACTGTTCATTTTGGGTAAATTTATTTCATGTCACAAAAGAGTTGAAGACTGCATAAGATGGAATGATGCAGTCATAAAGACGCCGCAGCGGTACCAATTTAGCTTTATGCATTATACAGTATTTACTGCTGAATAATGGCATTAGGAAATTGGACTTGAATCTGCATTACTCACTCCAAGTGTCATGAAAATATTTTTGAATTCAGTAAAAATATACGCATTTCTTTGCAAATTTCATAGGTTGATTTATTTTTCAATAGATTTTATAAATGTCTATTTCTATGGATTTTATATATATTTTTTTGATAGATTTTATATATTTTCCCTTATATTTTATATTATTTTCCATAGATTTCATAGCTTTATTTTTGTATAGATTTTATTGATTTCGTTTTCCATAGATTTTATACATAAATTTTCATAGATTTCATAGACTTATTTTTCTATACATCTTACAAATTTATTTTTTCTATAGATTTTACAGAATGTTTTTTATAAATAGATTTTACAGAATTTTTTTATAAATAGATTTTATAGCTTTCTTTTCTATAGAATTTATAGATTTCGTTTTTGCAGATTTAATAGATTTCTTTCTTATAGATTTTATAGATTTATTTTTCTGCAGATTTCACAAATGTCTTTTTCTATTTTAGATATTTGAATTATTCGATACGACAAACCATTAAGTTGAATGTGTTTCTTGAAGAAAAACAATTCGCGAGTAAACAGAAAAAGTAACCTTTGCAGCACGCACGTCCCAATTCTTTAGACTTCCCTTAAACCCGGATAACTTTTCGGACATTTTTATCATATTGATTCGCAAACTGACGGTAATTTCTGATTTTAGCTTCATTCTGGGATACATATTACAGTGACCAATAAAGGGGCTGGAGTAGATCAAGCCTAGAATTTTCAGGTGATCCACTGACACTGTCGAAGATTCAAGACATAAAATTTAGTAGATTAAAAAATTAATCTAAAAAACCACGTTTTCAAAAAGCAAAAAATAACCTTAAACGTGGTGCGCATCTATTTCATTTGTATTTCACTTCTTCCCAACAATCTCCATGCGCACCACGTTTAAGGTTATTTTTTCCTTTTTCAAAACGTGGTTTTTTAGATTAATTTTTTAATCTACTAAATTTTTTTGTGCTTTTTAGTCTTACTTGAAAAACGTGGTTTTTTAGATTAATTTTTTAATCTACTATAATTATTTTATTCTTTTTAAAAAATATTCTTATAATTTTTCTTTTCACAAAAGATTGCATTGTCATCAGTTTCTAAGCTATCCTGAAAGTTTCAGCTTATAATTTTTCAATCTACTATAATTATTTTATTCTTTTTAAAAAATATTCTTATAATTTTTCTTTTCACAAAAGATTGCATTGTCATCAGTTTCTAAGCTATCCTGAAAGTTTCAGCTTGCTAGCTAGTCGGGAAGTGAGCAAAATTTGAGTTGCAAAATTTGATCCGGACAAACAAATGGACAAGAAAGCGAGTTAATAAAAACGTGTTAAAATACAATTGCACACAATAACTCTCAACTTGATCAATTCCAATATCATTGCAGAAGAAATAATAAAAGAAATGGCGCTCCCTTGTTTTCGGGTCTGCAAACAAAAAGAGTTCGAGATAATAACTGGATTTTATATCAGTCGCAAATTTACAGATACTGTATTCCATGAAGGTTCGACTATGTTGAGGAGTAGCTTTAATTTTCTTGGTTTGAGCTTCTAAATTTTGGAAAAAAAAGGGTTCTTGCCTTTATATATGTATATACGCTTCGAAACAATCAACCTTATAAAATAAGCAAGAATAATTAGGGATAATATGTGGAAAACGTTGCTCTTTTTTGCTTATACAGTACTGTACAGTACAGTGAGCTGTATTTCTAGTCTTTGTGGAATTGTGCAGAAATGCAGATACTGCAATCAGGCAAATTTTTGAAGGTGAAATACTTTTTTTTATTCCCCTCTCTATTGAACATGTGGATGATATGCAAGAAAATTAATTTCATCTTTCAATGCATCAATTTGGATTTCTTGATGGTCTGAATTATACGTAATATACGTGATTTTCTAAATTGGTTTTCAATAATATCAAATCAACTCACCTTGCGTCGCAGCCACAAATGCAAGAATCACCAACAGCAGAAAATTCATCTTCACTGAATAACTCGGAAAATGTTTCTACCCTGTAAATTTAATATATATATATATATATATATATATATATATATATAAATATATATATATATATATATATG
>CAJPEX010000325.1:0-120535 GCA_905338405.1 Notodromas monacha
CGACTGGGAGCCAGCAGCTGGTAAAGTTTGGGGCGTACTTTTGAGATATTCAATCTCCTTGAAGCGGGGAATGAGGGGTCATTCGACTCTCAGTTGAAGTCGTTTCCCCAGAGATGGGTTTTTGTTTCGATATACTCGACGGTTTGTCGAGTTTACGACAATTTTGTTTTGAAGCCCTGTGGAAGGGCCTTTTTTGAACAGCTGCGGGCGTGTCCCGAGACGCGCCAATTATTGTTTAATTTTAAAAGTATTTTGTCAGTTTTAATTGTTCTCAACAAAAAATTCCGCACAATGGTGAAATATATACTAAGCAGTTTTCCGAATTGAATCATGATAAAAATTGAGAAATTATTTTACCAAATGTAAAACTTTAGCAATTAGTTCTTTTACGAAGATTGGAAAGCCAATAAAATTAAAATAGAAAGAAATAGATTAATATTAAAAAATAAATTCTGAATTGTAGGCCGATATTTGACTTTCTCAATGAGTTATTTAATTAGTGACATCTAATATGACCTAAACATGAAAAAAAATATCTTATTACGGTAGTGTTTCTGGTATTTCCGAGCAAAGTGGTTTTTATTCGTAAATTGAATTCGAACACTTCTAAAACAGTGAACATGCATTACCAGACTTATCACAATAAAGAACTTCGAGTGTATTCTGACGATCAATTTTAACGCTAACATCTAATTTTATAAGTAAAAGTAAACTAAAGAAACTTACATAAGTAAAACTTCACGAAGACCTTGCAAGCGCTTAATAACTTAAGAGCAGCTCAATAAGCTACTTCGGTGTTTTTATATTTCACAAGTTATCAAACGAAATGAAAAATATTGGAGTAATTCAAATTTACAGTACCTGAAATCACCAGGAAGTTCGTCTGTCGCCATAAAATCTCTGGCATTTCCGTTGCAAACAACATTCAAATTTTTTTCTTTCGGTTTTTGAAGCATGGACAGATTGTAGAAAGCCGGGGCTCCTTCCTCCAAACTTATCAGCCCCAAGCTTTCGAAAAATCTATCAGCCAACTCGAACATTTGCTTGACCGTGTAATTTTGCTTCAGGAAATTACCACCATCAGTCAAGATTATCAAGAATGACAAGCAAAAAAAATAAAGTGAAAACGTACTTTTCTCATAGCTTCAGTCACGTCCAAAGAAGCGTTGGGGAATTCGGAGACAATCGGGAAGATTTCTTGCCACTTTTGGGCCCACAAATTACCTGAGTATGTAAATTTTTAGCACGTTTATCTAATCTTTTTTACGATTGTTTTTGGTACACTTACCGAGCAAGTGAGAAGGAATGAGCCCATCGGGTTCAAGAAAATCTTCCCCGTAATGAAGTCGAAGGCGGTGTCGCACAAATGCGTGAAGCTCTTTGTAAAATGGCATGAGTTCTTCAAGAAGTTGCTGGATTTTTTCTTCGAAATCTTCGGTTTCGTAGGCCAGAATCCAAAGATCTTTTTGATTCCGAATTTTCGGATCCTCTGCACACAAAAAAAAGGAGAGAAAAGGTCGATCAGGAATCGTAAGTGCAGATATCACACCTGTGCTTTCTCGGCATGATTGATTATATTTATTGATTTACTGTTCGCCACAGCTGCTTCATTAGAAAGTTGGACGTATTCGACGAATTTCTCCCGGACGTGTTTTCCTGTCGCGTCTCGCCAAGCTTTCCAAGCATACGCCATATTTTCCGCCTTTTCTCGGCTTTGGTAGTCTTTGAAAACTGTTTTCAACGCTGGGGAGTCAAGGATTGAGTCATTACTATGAAAAATTTGCTTTCAGGTCACATGCATTTGAAACACACTCGATTCGAGCGTCCATGAACCGCTGCTGTCAGCTGTGAGATTGCAATCACGGTTGTTTGCAGGACAAATCTTGGCCGAGCTGTAAATCGATGTCATGTCGGTCACCAGACGGTTTCTCTGATTTCAAAAAAAAAATCGGAATGATGACAGACAATAATTTTGGAGATTCTGATCGAAAATTTGAATGAAATCTACTTGACGGGTTTTCTTGCGATTCAAGGCGGCGTTGCCCAAAACGGCCAAAAGTTCGTGCATTCGTTTCAGTTCGGGTTCGTCGACATTGTTGAGAATTGACCAGTCGAATCTACTGATGTTCCATCGCCATTCTTGCTTCTCCCAGTCGGAAAATTTCACATTGACTGCCACCTTGGAGAGAACAAAAAATGTTTCTTCCTTTCTTTCAAAAAATTGCTCAAATTAACCATTTTTTTGTAATTTTCAGCAAGTGTCCCGAAGATAAAAGTGACAAAACTACATGAACAAGTGCTCATGATGCCACGCAATTCTTTGAAAAATTTTGCTTTAAGTGGTGTGAAACTTAGAATAGAAACTGTGCCTGCAACATTTCTTCAGAAAATGATGAGAGAAATAAACGTTATAGGCTCCGATTTCCAAACAAAATTTCTTTTCTCAAATAAACAACAAAAGCTTAATATCTGAATTTTGCCTGAACGTTAAGCTCCATTGAATTGACTGCCATTTTTTGACAATTTCACATGTAAAATAGCTATATGACCGTTCTATAAAAGCCGCGAGAAAATGTCACTTGTATACTGTACGAAAAATTAGAATTCTGCAGTGTTTCATTTGGGCTCAGAACTTCCAAATCCTTCATAATCATTTATCATGTACACAGACCTGTAAATTTATGGCTGCGTCTAATGCTCATGGCCATTTGAAAAAAAAAATACAGTATAATTAGGCAGTTGAATTTTAAAAAATTTGAAACCAGCGTTCTAATTTTTTATTATCTAAATTTTGAAAAATTGCTGCTCGAAGATGAATTCACGCAGAGTTTTAACCAATTAACTTGATTTATTATTTTCTTTAAAAAAAATTTTTGGGGGGCATTGTATCGTGTATTAGGCTGAAATTATTCACCCTTTTGGCTCCATTGGCCCGTGAAGTGTTCGTATGAAAGTTCCACTCGGCATTCGCTCTTTCATTGAACAGTTTCTGATAGCCTTCGTTGAAATATCTCATGTAAGCACGAAGTTCATTGATTGATTTCGGGATTAAATCTCCAACTTTCTCTGGCAGTTCTTCGTCGGGAAAAGCTGTCGATTCTTCCACGTAATCCAAAATTTCAGCAATGACAATTGTCTCAAAAATTGCGAAGAAAACGAGACAATAATTAAGGTGATGAAAAAACATCAACATCTTCCCCCGCTTTTTCTGAAATAAATGCAGAATGAGCGTGAAGAAAAGTCACCAGGGATTTTTGAAAAGTGTTCTCAAAAATTGCCAAGTGAATGAGACGATAATCAAGGGTACAAAAAAGCGTCACTATTTTTCCACCGTTTTTTTTTTCTGAAAGAAATGCAGAAAATGAAAAATCGCAGGGGTTTTTTCAATGGTTGATTGAACCCAAAGGATTAATTTTCCGCTGGAAGAACCGTTTACTGCATTATTGTCCATTATTTCCCCCACATGCTTCTCGAATCCCACGAAAAAAATCGACAGCTTTTTTGTCACGATTTCACAGTAAGGCTGGAAAAATTCAAGATTCCAAATTGAAAGAAAAAGGAAATAGCTCGATTTCAAAAGGGCATCTTTCTAAGGTAACATTTAAATTTCAGTCCCCGTGAAACCCAACCTTTTTCCTCGTTCGAGTCCCAGTATTTATATCCAAACTTTCTCCGTGAGTGATGAGCTTCCGACACTTCATGCGAAAAACATTTTTTCCACGAAGATTTTCTTACCTTTTTTTCGTTTGGAAAAATTTATTTCTCGAAATGGGGAAAAAATCGTGCGTTCGATTTCGAAAAATAAAAACATCTCGGGTCAGCACTTCGATCAAGAAAATATATATTTTGCTGACAAAACTCGTCCCCAAAATGAGAATTCCTCGCGTGGCGATCGGTTTTTGTGTATTCAACTTGAAAACTGAGTTATGTTCGACTTTTTTTTTTTGTTGAAAAATCTGAGATTTACCACTATCACCACCACCCCGAAACATCAGAAGCCGACAACTGAGAAGAAGTCAACGCATTTCGCGGCTGTGTTTAATGAGCGGACAAATTTCACGGCCCGGAGACCTTCACAGTGGCCGAGTTTCAGCCATTTCTTATCTACCTCCAAGCCAAAATAAATTTAATAATTAGCAGAAAAAAACATTGAACTCGACTCAAGGATGCTCGACCAGCAGCTGCTGTGTCATCATCGACTCTGTGTAGGGGGAGAGAATTGGGTGATTTTTCGCAATTTATTTGACACCGAAAAAAAGGCCGTTGGGAAATTGGAATTTAATACCATGGAGGTGACTGTTCTAAGGACTCATTTATCACCAGGTCCAGTAATTTGTCACGGCTAATAGCTTGTTCAGTGAACAGTGCGTTCCACCAATTCAGTTCCGTTTTTCTTGCATGATTCATATATTCATCATTGAATTAGTGCATCCAAGCTTCTAAATTCTTTCTCAGCCGTCCCTATAATTTTAGAGAGTTCTTCATCAAAATATTCAGTCCTGTTTTCTATCATGAAGAAATGTTTTTAGGTGGTGTGCAAAAGTTCTGATGAACGCATTGCAAATCAATTTTTGTCGAAAGAAGCCTTTGAAATTATTTGAGGATTTTTTTCAAGTGATAACCTCGAATCCTGGATTTAAATGGTAATTTCATTCTTTCAACGGCTTTATTGACGGATGTTTCATGTACAGTAATTTAAAGAAAGTGAAGTATACTGACAAAACTCAAAAATTTCGTAACCAAATCCACAGGTTTTCTTTCAAGGGATAAAACTAAAATAATCGCAGAAATATTAGGTTTCTTCTCAATTCGCTGATGAATTGTCTGATGTCTTTTTTCATTTTCAATCAAATAAATCAATGAAAATTGTGGGAAACATGGATTCTTACAGCAGTAACAAGATCAAATATCATGAGTGGCTTATAAAGAAAAGTGATTTTTTTACTGAGGTTTTAGACTCGAGCGCTTTCTTGACCAATACGATGAATTTGATTAAGACTTGAATGAATGAATGCGAGCAAAAAAAAATTTTCAGGACACACTACAAATTCAAATAACTTTGAAAAAAGCAAGCATTTTCTCGCTTTACGAGCATCCATTTTTTTTAAATAGTTATTTTGTTTTTTCTTCGGTCTGATGATGAACCCAACCGAGAACTTCAACTAATACACGCTATAACATAATTCTCGATATTTATTATTCATAAGAAAATTTGAGAACATGGGAAAAAACAGCCTCTAGATTTTAGTGATCGACATTTTTGTATGAATGCATTGAACATGTATACAGATTTCTTGCGAGACGAAGTTCCCGCAAAATGTTTATATTCCGGTTTAATTTTTTTCTGCCATCTTTTTTTCAACAAGAAAACCGCTATTAATTTTTTGGAAGACCAGGGATATTTTATATTTAAGACACCTTTTAGGCTTCGCTCTCGTTCAAAAGAGCTTTGTCCCAGTTTCGCACGTGGAGCAATGACGCTTCGCCAATGGGAAAGCTTTCAAGGACGCTCACGATCACCGGTTGCCAATTGCTTTCACCTCGATTTTTACAATTAATAAAAATCATGGAAATCTCTGCGATTCGATTCTGAAGTTTCCTTTCACCCGGATTCGTTTCTTCGAGCAGCAATCAGTTACAAGGAGATTTCTTGTCCTAAAAAGAACAATAAAACAATGAAACCTTTCGTTGGCCAAAGGAGTTGAACAAGATATTATTATTCAAGACGAGATGAAACCTCGTGTTTCCGGTCCGATGGATACTGCCAAGTGAAAGTGGCGTGTCGACACGTTGTCATTCCTTTTTGCCTGCAGCTGGAGGCTATATGGAAGAATTCACGTCAGCGACACGACATCGACGAATTCCGTCCGTCAAGTCGACTATTCCGGGGAAATCGTGAGTATGCATGCTGATCGGTCTGTCGCGAAGCTGCTTTTCTTGTTGTCACTTCCTGCATTTCGACAGCACGCATGCATCCGATGATAACGTTTAGTTTCCGGTTTGTTGAACTCTGGAATTATCCGCGCATTTTACGTGGAATTCTGAAATGTAGCGCAGATTGAAGACACGAATTTGGACGAAATTCTTTTGCGGGGGGGGGGGAGATATCTTCACACGCTTCATCTTGATCAGATTGACGCGCCAATATATTTGTTCATTTCCATAAGAACTGACTGCAAATACAACTTTGACCCACGTTCACAGAGTTGACGAGGTCAATATTAGATTACTGTATTCTTCTTCTGGGTCAGTTGATTGTTTTAGATGGGAAGGATTTTCGCTTATATATTTTTTTTTGCATGACCTTATATACTCAGACAAGGTCTCTTTCAGATTTTAAATCATTTACTCAGTTTTCAACTATTCCTTACACATCTTCGCATTCGTTAACGTTTCTTGATAGCTCATGTGTTTTTAAATGCTGTTGCGGTTCATTCGTTTTCAGACTCTTGTTTCTATTTTGTATCACAGCTGTGGGCTGTTCTGAATTTTTAGAAAACTAAACACATTCCAATCAGATGAAAAATCACAGCTCCGATAAATACCAACATTATCGAACTGTTATTTTACAAATGCATCTGGCTTGATGAACTGATGTAAGATACGGATAATACCTTTGCAAAAGAAGACCATACAGAATATCTGCCGTTTCGGCAGGGAAATGAGTCCAAAAAGGGAAAAACAAAGACACTCCAGAGTTGACAGAAAAAAGCCTATAAGAATAATTTCACAGAATAGGCCTGATTTTGAATAATGAATTAAAGTAAAATTATATATTCTTCAAATTTTTGCCCATAAAATATTTCGATTTGTTCAATACTGTAGATGGAAAAATCTTGGAAAATAAAATTATTCGATTTTCCTGGAAATCTTTACAACGTGTCCGCATTTTTTTTTTTACAATTTCCACATATTTTAAACTGGTTCTCGTCTAAAACGAAATTCTCTCTACAGCGATTTTTTCTGGCCCTTAAGAGTTTTGTTGTGTACGAGAGTTCACATTTACTTGTATAGCGTATTTTAAACAGAGACCTGCATCAGAATTCAGAAAACAAGCGGAAAAAACCAACGCTTCATCGAGTGACAAGGTGTGATTTCACAAAGCATTGCCTTCATTTTCACTTCAATTATAAAGACACAGCCGGCAAAAATATCCATTGTTCCATACCAAAGTCGGCATCATCCGCAACAGATCCAAATATTTGCTTCCATTCGAAAAGCATAGCTTTGAATTACTTTAAAAATAAAAAACATTGGCACTGAAATGCCGCCGAATAATGCGGGATTCACGTAAAAAGATTTGACATGTAAAGTAAGTCACAAAATGCAATACGCAAATCGCGATTTCTTCGTTGAACACGCATGAAAAATACATTTATCCGCACTCGATTTACACGAAATACTTTTCGTAAAAAATCATGTTTCTGATAATATATTTTCTTAAAAATAACAACCTAAGAATCTCAAGTCAGCAGAGTCATTCGCACAAGAGTGAAGCAAAGAAAACGATTCCAACGCGGAAAAACGAAGCAATTATTGCTAGAAAATATGTTTCTTTGCACAACCAACGAGACGCAATCGATGTGGATCGCGTGTTCATCATTCAAAATCATAAAAAATAAATCGATTGCTCCTTCAGAGATTCCCTCGGTCTTCCCAAAATAGTTTCATCACTGAGCCTCGTCACATTACCGATAAAAATCAAAATGAAATCAAAAACTGAGACTCGTTTCCTCCTTTTCGCGCTGAATCGGAGCGTCGGAAGAGAAATGTCCCTCGATTGAACTTCAAGCATCAACAGCATTATTTACCACACCCAACTCACATCCGTTCACGTCCCCGTTCGTTGTTGGTCGCTTACTCGAAGCCAATGGTCTTGATAACGCATACCTGAAAAAATAGGACATGCAAAGACTTTAAAATGGTTCCCAAAGCCAATAGATCTCATCTGGAATCCGATGCATACAGGTTTCACCAGGTCTACAGATAAATTTTGAGAGTTGATCCGATCCCATTATTAAATCATTGCAAGCGTGACCAACCTAGATTATCAGGGTTCTGGCGTTTCAACGAGGACACTGCAAACTTCAGCGAAAATCTGCGCATGCTTATGCAGTAAAATCTTATTGCAACAAATTTTTCAGTATTGCAAACTTTTTCTCAAACTCAAGCAAAAAGCCGATACATTACATGGTGAAACAATCCCAATGAAACAAGCTTCCCAATTCCAATGAAACAAACTTTTTTGAGGAATGTTTAATAGATTCTCCAGGTAGGAATTCCCTGGCTAAGGCAGGCACAGTCCGAAATTTTCAATCCCAAATGTGACTGACTGGCTCTTGTAGCATGGATGGAAACTCTAATCAACAGCAAACATGCTTCCAAGGGGTTCCACACAAAATTTCCCCAAAATGAGGAGATTTTCACATCATCCGCCTAGAATGAAGAGATTGGTGCAACTGACGGAATACATGATGAAGATAAATTTTCCAGTTTTTCGCACTCAGTTTTCCCGAAAAAATAAAAAATCTGAAAACGCCCGAGAAGCAAAATTTAATCGATCGTAGGCAGGTCTGATGTAACAATATTTCCAGTCATTCATTTTGAAAATTTTGTCGAAACAAATTATTCAGTTTACAGTATTGTACTCCTTTTTTCAAACAATAATAAAAAATCTGAGAACTGCAGGAAAAGTGTTAGGCAGGTCTGATGTGACGATATTTCCAGTCATTCATTTTGAAAATCTCGTCGTAACAAATTATTCAGTTCAACAAACTTTTCCTGAAAAGTCTTGAGAAGTTTGTTGCAACAATATTTTATTGTAATAAACTCTAGTCTAGTCTATGGGTCCAACTAGTGACACTTAAGATTGTCCTTTCTTTCATAAATCAAGACGACGAGGAAAATTAGTCTTTTATTTTTTCTGATTTACCTCAACCGCTCCCAGAAAAGTGAGTCGCCCCACTTGAGGTAAGTCTTCAAGTTGACATAGGTGCGCAGGGATTCGTCCATAGCTTCTTTCGGCGGCATGTCCCCAAACAAGACGACGATGACGCGATCGACACGGTCCTGCAGCGCCCTCGTGTGGGCCACGCGGAACTCTGCTCTTCCCCAAACACTGTTCACGTAGTTTTCTGACAATACCACGAGAGTGCGTCGAGACTGCGACACAGCAGTGTACACTTGGTCCTGAATGAATTCGCCTGGTTTCCAGTCCCTGTGGAATAACGGGAAGAAAAATAAATAAATACAGTATATATTACTCAGACTCGGAGTACCGGAATTGTGAAACACAGAACTGTTTCCGCATTTTCATTAATTGCAAGAGTCAGAATAAACCAGGAACATTTCCACAGCAGTGCCGAACACTTTCGTGTTCCGGGCAATCGATCTTACAGGTTCAGTCGTTCGTTAACCCGGAAACTGAAGGCACAGAATAAGTCGATTAACAATTTCCCGGAATCGCGTCAAGCTCACAAATAGTTCGCATTAAAACCTTTTCCTTGATTAACATCAGGGTTTAGCTTTTCAAAAATTTCAGAATGAAGAAACCAGCTGTGGAACGTAATCCACGGAATAATTGATACAAAATGAACTTGAGAAACTTTTCGGGCTGATTGGCTCATCCAATATAATCATCAGGAGTTCAGATAAAACGTACAGAACTGTTCAGCAAATATTGTTTCGCAAATTTACAGCTCTCCCAGAAAAGCAAAACTGAAAAAATGTCCATACGTCCCTGACTGAATCCCCTTGGAAAAAATTCATTAAAACCTCCCTAACTCAAAGGCTTTCCCCCTCAAACCTCCATAACTTGAATTTTTTGGGGCCTTTTGGTCATTATTTTATTCACACAGGAAAGAGAAAAGCAATGAAAATGTAACTCATTTCAGAAGCAATTGAAGGCCCAAAATATTACTAATTACAATTTCTCGTGATTATTCTTTCTTTTCCTCGACAAAAATGCATAAATCTCCCTAACCCCAGTTTTTTGCTGGTCCCTCGAAGTTCTACTCAAAAAAGTTCTACTGTAAATTGTCCACGTTATGTGTGAAGAGTACAGTTGTTCATATCAATCAACGTTCACGAGAAATTTTACACGAGGAAATACACTGGCTTGAAAGTATTTCATTTCACGTTTATATAGGCTGTACATCTTTTGAGGAAGAAGTATTTCAGCTTATCTAAACTGAAATACAGATGGAGAATCCTTCATGAAAGCAATACCATACAGGCAAAAATTGTCGATGAACACGGCCTTCCAGAAACTATTTTGTCTCAGGGGATATTCTGTACAATCAACGCAATACGAGTCGCCTCCATCCACGACGATTTCGTCTTCAGTATCTTTAGTTTTTATCACTGAGCGAAACAATTAACGTGGGAAACAGAGCAGTGGATGACGATGGAAAAACAATTCCAATCTACCTGAAGTGTAGGTTCAGTTTGTAAGGAGGGTTCCCATGCTCCAACCCTTGGCTCAATTCCTCAACAACAAAAGCTTCGTCCTTGGAGGAATAGCTGATGAATACATCGAAGCAGCAACCTTCTTCATCCTCGATTCTCTTCGTCAGCTTGTCATGTAAGGCAATCAACGGCAGTCCCCAGGTTCTCGCGTACAGCCAAGCCCTGAAACAACATCACAGAACACATTTTATTCAAAAGTGAACAACCAAATCGTGCTGTACAACGGATATTTCGAATCAAGTACCTCAGATAGAACCCGTAGCGGATATACGCAGCGGTGATGATCAATAACATCACGCACATGACAGCAAGAGTTGAGGTAACCCAAGCAGTTCTGATCCACGCCTCGGGACATAAATCTTCAGGCAGCAATTCACTCAGCCTATAGAATGCAGAAGATATGACATTTGATCGCTTCACGTAAACTTGCATTTTTATTAGGAAATTTTATACTCGAACCAAAAGCTATGAGACACGAGATATTATACCTATAAAAACGTGACTAGTTCAGCTATTTATGCGCGTAATAATCCTGGAATTCATGTCGGAGCAAAGGTATTAACAAAAAGGGAAAAAAAATCTAGCAATATTCGGGATAGTACATTAATGCGGTCACTGTACAGTATATTCACCAGCATCTGAAGCCCTACCGTGTAACGTTTGGACATTTAGGCAATATTAAATATTTCAAGAAAAATTGACTATACATTGATCTAATCCAAGAAACATATTTTTCTTGAACCAAATCTGCTGAAAATTCAATTTTTTTAGTGCATGGACTTCAACTGATCATGACCACAATAAGTACAATACTATTTAACACAAATAAAATATATTGCATATACATGTGCTTCATTTGAAAAGTAAGCTAAGTAGGCACATACGGTATTTAAAATTTAATTCACATTTTCAGCACGTGTAGCTCTTGAACAATTGCGGTTGGCATGAAATGTTTTAACTTCAGAAGATATTTCAAAAAGTAAATCCCTTGAATACTGAAGTTGGACTTCTCGAAGTTGAGTTTGAAGGTCTCAAAAAAATTATATATCAGAGGAAGAAGGAAGGATGAGCATAATTTTTCAAAATTTTGTAGGTGTATAAATGCACGTCACACCTGATTCTTAGTTGAAAAAAAAAATTGAGATGAATTTTTAGAAGTTTTTTATTTTATTTAAACAATGGATCATTAACTGTATTCTGGTTTAACCCGAGACAAAATTATAATTCTGATTCATTTCATCTTCAAAATATTACCTTTCCCAGCCAATTAAAATTGGGTCCGCATTTTACTTTTTGGGGATAGGTTTTTATCCAAAATTTTAGGCCGAAAAATCAAAGAGCGCGTCTTACTTGAGGGCACATGTCGGTACACGTTCTCAAGTACGGTAACATTTTTGGAGTTTATGGAGCTTTTGAACAAAAACCTGTATACGAACTGTTTAATGGCTGCAACAACAAAGAAAATTGACCAATCGAACAATCTCGGAATAAACATGCAATAAGATATCCTTCTATTTTATGGTCAATTTCTCCAGCTCGAAATCGGCTCAAAAGCATTCCTGTGCTACCTTCTTCCGGCGGCGCCTCCGCCACATTTGACGTCTTCAAAGTCTTCAATCCTAGAGAATTTGTCCAACAAAAAGTCGAAGTAAGGCTTCGTAGCACAGTCACACGTCCATGGATTCCCAGCCAACTTGAGCTTCAACTCCGGAACCGCTTTCACCAACGCCGACATCTTCGCGGCCGGAAATCTAGTCAAATTATTCCTGCTAATATCGAGCAATCGAAGCGACGCAGGAAACTCTTCCGGCATTTCCAAAATAGCCAACTGAGTGTCACTCGCGTGAAGTTCTTTCAGTGATGACATCGTACGTGTTGCATTATTGGTCTTGTTCGCGAACACCGTCAGAATGGACGACAGCGTGCTGTTTTCCAAGCGAAGGATCGTCGTGCCTTTCGGGAACTCGTGTGGAATTGGCTGGGTCTTGTCGTGGCAGTCAACTACTACCTGGGAAAAGCAAAGGTTTGACTTTCAAGTTCATCCCATCAAAATTTTCCTCTGATCTCACGAGACGCAAGAGTAATAAGGTCACAGTGCATTTACGTCAAAACCGAAGTAACCTCCAATTGGATTATCCCAGCCTCAACCAATACTATCACACTTGAACTTAACATAATGAAGAATACGCCCCATATAATACCTGACATAACTTGACTTAACCCTGAAGCTCAAATGAGCTCACACTAAACTAACCAAGCCGAACATTTACTTGATATCATCAAAAGTATCAAGCAGTTCATAGCAAAATTACTAGGCACTGCTTTATTATGTAAGATGTTGTGCAATGGAAACATTTAATATGCCGAGATTCGAAGGATTTCATTCACGTTACGGTAAAATTGGACAATGGATGAAATGTGATTTAATTTCAAAAAAATTTATGATTTCTATACGCCCGAAAACTTTCTCGGCTCTACAATAATTGCAGCATTGTGCTACACAATGTAAGCGTCGAAAGCTCGAAAAGGTAATTCCACCTCAAAAATCAGAAAACGTGTCCGAATACTTGAATACATGGGAACAGAGTACAGTGCAGGCATTACAAAAATATATAAATTGTATCCCCATTGAGTTCTCAACCACCATCCGATCATAGTAACATAACCTCTCGACTCTCAAGCACGGTTTTCAGGGTTGAAAAGTGAAGACGACATGCACAAGACGCTTCCAAACTAAGATCAAGTCTGGAAATTTATTCCTAAAATCCTTGACATCAGAACAAAAATTTATTTTGTTGCAGGGAAGCATGAAATAATTGCGGGAAATTGTAAATGGGGATATTCTGTGCCTTAACTTGCTTCTTACATGAGTTTAGCATGCAGTACTTGGAGGCAGGGGTTAATTTGCTCCATTAGTCTCTCTCTTTGTTTCAAGACGCATCCAATTACTTGTTTTATTCCCTTTCTGTTTCGTATGTCAAGAAAATAATAGCCAGAAGACCTCAGAAAGTTTTACTTATGGAGGTTTGAGAGAAAAAGACTTTGAGTTAGAAACAATGAATTAAAAATCTCCTGAAGGGAATCCAGATGGGGACTTGAAAAATATCGACTCAGGGAGGGATTCGACTTCGGGAAGTTTGACTTGTTGAGGTTCAAATGTACTTATACAGTTTGCTTGTTTTGTTTTTTTTAAGCTCATGGTATCATGGTACGGGGTCTTTAATATCTATATTCAATAATAATAGTACTGTACATTACATGGAACGATGAATTGAGCTTAGGATAAAGAAATGACGTCAAAATAGAATCAGCAAGAACTCGTTTCGAGCAAAAACTCGATAGATAAAATCATGCAGGCATGCGAATGATCAACACATATAGATCCCCACTATGGTACACTTGCAAATTCAGACACTTCGTGCGCTTACAATAACTCACGTTATTTCCGTGCGGTTGAATGACGCAGTTGCAACCAGGTGGACAATCACTTCTGCTCATATTACAAATCAGGGCTTCCAACGGCACTTTAGCCACAGTTGTATTCACCAAGGAATCCGGGCTGTAGCATTTCATCACTCCACCATTATTCGCATCCACTGCAACCCGTCGTTTGTCCGTCGCATTCAAAAACTTGACAAACTGGTATAATCGACAATCGCAAGCAAACGGATTTCCAGCCAAGAACACTTCCACTTGCGCGGCTTGCGACACGCCATCATTTCGGTCCCCGTCCAACAACGAAAGCACCCCAGTGTCGTAGAATTCCACAGTGTGAATAGCATTGTCACGCAGGTCAACTTGGATGCTTTGCGACACGGACAACAGGTCATCGTAGGCAACAACGGAGAGATTATTGCCTCGAAGGGACAATGTTTGGAGTCGGGTCAGCACGGTCATCCATTCGTTGTGCAACTCTGAGACTTGGTTGTACGACAAGTCCAGAGTTCTGAGTTCTAGTCGGTCGCCGAAAGGTGTGGCTCTCGCGAATCCGGACGCCAGTAATCGTGGGAATGTGAGGAAATTGTGACTTGCATCAATCGAGATTAATCCTGAAAATAAGAGGACAGTTGAAAGTTAAAACCCAGCATTAAAATGGCATGCATGCATTTTTCGACAGTAATCTTTGTTGCATCGAGCCTATTTCGAGAATAATCTTGCAAGTTAGTCGCACAATTCCGCGAAAAGAGCAGCGAACCAAAAGTGCATCCCTAAAAACATTTGCAACGACGAAGGATCATTATACTGTACTACAGTAGCTTCAATCATCATTATAAATCAAAACATTACACAAGATCTTTGAACATCTTCAACTAGAGCTAAAACAACGTTCATATCATACCAGTGAATGTTTCCAATCATAAAAGTCATTCTCGAACGTATCAATTTGAACAGCTTTTAGAACAAAGTCTAGAGTGTGTCCTCACATAACGAAAATAGCACGTTTCAGTGTGTTTCGTTATGCCGAATTATTTATATTATGCAAAATGCAATCTCCCCTCAGATTTCATTGCAAACCATTTAATTCGCTTCCGATACTAGCCAAAAGATCGTATTAAACTTTTAAAATTTTTAATTTTCCGTAGTTATAGAAAAAATTGTTACATTTTAAAATGAATACATGCATGTGGACTACGTGTACAACAAAATTCAGGGGACCAAAACGATTCGTTTGTAAAAAGAATTTCGTTGTAGAGAGTCCTATAAAAAGGGGAGAAAACATTACGGGACAAAAATTTATTTAATTATACCGATACAATCGTCGTCGGCAACATTGTTGAAGAGAGAGTCCACCATACAAGTATCAAATGTCAGTATGCCTGACAAGTTTGTGCTCTAAATTTCACAAATTTTGAAGAAAAAAGGCATTATCTCCAAGAGATAGAGAAGGCATCTTCTCCAATTTTCATTACTTTTTTTTAATTCCAACATTTTAGCCCAAGACTGATTTGAATTTAAGCGTTTTATGGAAAACGAAAAATTTTTCACGTGGAACATTTTTCGTTCCGCGAGTCACATTTTTCCTCAATAATTTTCCTCATGCGGATTTTCCATGGTGTGGGCCTTTCATTATACCGGGACTCACTTAAACAAGGAAAAAACTTTTGGAAATATGAATCACAAATCCGATCCAAGTTTTGGCATAATGAATGCTTACCGATGCTGGAACGCAAAGCGTTCAGTCCAATAGACGTCACCCTGTTATTCGCAATGGACAACTCAGTCAACTTCTCCAAAGGTGCAAAAACGGAGTCATTGATGACGTCCAAAAGGTTGTTGGACAAATCCAACTTCAGCAGACTCGTAAGTCCAATGAAAGCATTGTCCGGCAGGTGCGAAATTTTGTTCGCAGACAAATCCAGTCGTTCCAACACCGAACATGCGCTAAAGAAATCCCCTGGGATTGTCGTCAAATTCTGAACAGCGAAAGTGACATTCACAAGCTTCGAGTTGTTCTGTAGAAATTTTCCGGGCACCTATAATTATTTTTTTTTGGAAGATGAAATTCAAAATGAAAGGTCAACTAAAACTCTTCGGTTGAAAATTTAAGAAACTCACGCTTTCGAGACCGTTTTCCTCCATATTCAGATACGTTAGATTTGCCAGATTCCCCAATAAATCTTCAGGAACCGATTTTAAACCAGGGTTTCTCGAAATCACTAATCGCTCCATGTGCTTCGTGGAGTTGAACAAATCCGAAGTAAGTGCGTTCAATGAGTTGTTCGCCAAGCTTAGCCATTGTAAACTACTCAACGAATTCAGCATGGAAGCGTTGATCCTTGGTCCAAGATGATTGTTCCGCAACTCCAACAATTTCAAGTCACTCATTCCCTGGTGGTAGAAGTCCGAGATTATTCTACATTCCATTCATAAATGAAGAAAAATTAAAATCCAGGTAAGATTTACGAACATCAACCAAATTCAAGGGAAGCGGGAAATAAAATTCGCGATTCAAGTGAATGTCTGAATAATGGATAGCTTGAATAATTTCGGTCACGAAATTATTAAAGCATAATTTGTAACCCTATCATTAGGTAAGGGTGGGCATTCTTCCTTTCTTTCTTCCCCGTCAACTACCGTAACTAAAAAAACTTCGACAGAAAAAAACTTTAAAAAATTGTTGTTTCGATCGCATATCGCATTCAAAAACTTCACCAGTTTCTTCATCCCAAAACGCAATTAAATCTGATGAGAACTTCGTACAAATTAAAAAATACAGTATACACTCCATCCGATTGGACCCTGCTTTGAGGCTCTTATTTTTTGGCAATTGAAATTTCAGGACAACATTCACGCTGAAAATAACTAAAACATGGGAATCTACAAAGAACAGATTAGGAGGTTGGAGAATTATATTCCGTAATATTAATATATTATCACACAAAAAACACACCCATAGTACTTTTTTTTAATATTGTACTAAATAACTAAGTAAAATACTGCACTGTACGAAATCGACGGAATTCGTTTCAACCCTTCTCACATCTCATAATCTCAGCTTATTGATTCCAGAACTTTCTGTGAAACGCTAAATAAAGGCTCGAGATCGTTTCCCGATTTCATGCGGTATGTCAAAGATTTCCCATCAACTTTTCAAATTATTTCAAGTACAGTATTCCCTTAACAGTGAAGTTCCATTCGATGCACTGTTGGTTCCATTATCTATCCATTTCCAAAATAACCCGAACAAGCCGAAAAAAATATGCAGCATCCGCTGAACTTCGAACAATTTGAAGCCTCCTGATAAGGTACAGTATTTTAATGAAGATGAAAATAAAAAAAATGGAGCCTACTGTACCTTGAAACTATCCTCACTGATTGACCGAAACCGGTTCCCGTTCAAGTAGAGCGAAGACATGTTCGGCGACGATCCAAAAACCTCTTCAGGCAGCTCCTCGATCAAATTATTCCTGAGGTCCACGACCGTCAAATTCACGTTGTTCCGAAAAAGACTCCCTGGCAAACTCGTCAACCGGTTCTCCGCCAGATCCACGACACTCAAGTTCACGAAAGACGCGAATATATCCTCGGGGACCGACGTGAGCCCACAAGCCCGAAACGAAACATACGTCAGGTTGCTCATCCCGGAAAGCATGGACGAACTCAGGGCAGCACCGAAATTCGACGCAGACTCTGCCACTATGAAGGACTCGACAGCTTCGAGACTAATGCCCATTGATGTCACCAAAGCAGAGTAGGAGCCATTTGGCGGAGGGCAGGAGTAAAACTCGACACGATCCACATTCTTGAAGTCGTGGTCACCGAGGTATTTGAAGTCCGACGGCGACGCGTCTAAGGCACACTTGACGAGCACGAAGGAGTCCGGGCGGAATTGTAACGTCACTGGGTAACTGTGGATGCTGTCGAAATGTAAAACACAAAATGACGGAGAAATCCCCAAAAGGAATCAGCGAGAGTCGCTTCAAAAGTTCTCTCAGTTTTAATCGCATGTTCTTTTTTTCTTCCATGAATACTGAGACAGACGTGATGGTTATGAGAAAGCTACAGTTGATCGATTTCCGTATTTCAGGGGTAAGGGGAGTTGAAGGTGCAAGCCAACAATGCGAGGAAAAATATTTGCAGTGAAATCCCGTCACAATAACGAATCTCGTTATAAAGAATTTTTCGTTAAAACGATTTGTTAATAACTGAAATTCTCTATATATGTTGTGGAAGTACTTTACGGTATTTTTATCTGCTTCTCACAAAATTCCCGGCCTACATGCTCAAAGAACCGAGAAGCTCATTATAACGAATTTTTCGTAACAACGATTTTTTTTCCAAATGTCCCCCGGAGTTTCTTGTAACGAGATTCTGTTGCACTTATGGAGACATTCGCGCATGTTTATATTGATTCAAGTGTTCATGGTGAATCGAAATATGGAACTTTGATACCTTAACAGGAACTTTAGCTCAACGAAAAGCAGTACCTGCAAAGTACTGCATTGAAAAAAATGTTGAAACATCCGTTGTATAGAAATTCTATATTCGTTCTATCTCAAAACACGATTTCACAGAACCGAGCCAGCTTTCCTTAAACAAAAGATGACCCGGTTGACCATTCCTTCCAAATAGAAGTTGAACCTTCAAAACTAAAACCCCTTCCAAGTCGAATACCTTCATACTTCGATATTTTCAAGTTCCTGTCAAAATTCCCTATAAAAATGATGTACAGCACTAAAAACCTTCTAAACTTGAAAGCTTTCCTACTCAAACCTCCATACCTTATCTGGAGACCTTTTGGCCATTATTTTATTGACCCAGAAAATGGAAAAGGAATAAAAATCAAACTTTCTGTTTTCTGAAAGGAAATGTAAGACTTATTGGGTACATGAACCCTTGCCTTCAAGTTCCCGTCAACTCATTCAAGAAGGAATTTAAGGCTCAGACTATCATTATTTACAACTTTCTGTATAATTCTTCTTTTTCTCCCCAAGAGAATTGCTTGTTTCATTCACTCGAAACTTCTCCAACTCAATCTTTTTTTTTTTTTGTGATCCGTCCATGTTCCACTGTACCTGTAATAAGTTGACGCATTTTCCCCGGGATAATTCCCATTGAAAGCCGTGCTATTTGTCATCATCGGATCCGCTGGCAACTCCAAGGGACACGAGAATTCCCACACATTTGCACTCGACAGCCCACACAAGCATTTTCCAGTGCGTGTCCAGGGGCATTCAACAAATTCCGAATGTCCATCTCCGATTTCCAATTCGGAAATGTTCAGTACATCGTCGTCCAAGTAGTAGTCACCACTGGGCACTTCTCCGCTATCAGCGACAACAACGGAAGCTTCGTCAGTTGACGGCACAGATAACTGCGATGCTGCTGCTCGGACTATTACGGTGGATAATAACGTCGTCCATGTGATGACAAAGAAGTTGTCACTGGGCCTCATTTTTATTTTGGGGGAAAATGAGTTTTCTATGCCGAGATTCCCCTGTTAAGCACGACCGTCATCATCATCATCATCCTCCTTCCGTCTGAAGATCACAGTGCACACAAGCATCACAGTCGCCTTTCGGAAGATTTTTGGTCCGCGCAATAACACATGCACTTGGCCTGTGAAGAGGTATTCGTATCACGAAAAAGCACAAACCCAATAGATTTTAAGGGATTGTCAAACAATTCAAACGTGCATTATTCGCGGATTTCAATCATGACGCGTCAGCGCAATCAATTCACTCACGCTTCTGAAAACGCAGGTTATGAGGCATATCATTTTCATGTCATAACGATGCCCTATTTCAACTCATTTCAACCTGGGTGAGCATAAATTGTGCGCAGAACATCGCAAAGAAAATAGTGTAATAATAAAGAAAAATAAAGAATCCGAAGTCCCGTTCATTTCCATACGTCGCTTCAAAATGCTGCAGCAACGACATCTAGTGGTCTGTTTAACAATTAGTACTACTGTAAAACTGTATCTGATGGGTGATCGACGCCTGGGGGAACTGCGGAACTGGCCCACTTAAGAAGTGGACAACATCAATTTACAAATTCGAGCAATAAATACAGTATCTAAGACACTCGCACTTGGAATTCAGATCACATCATAGAAAAAAAAAAGGAAGCCGAACACACTTTTCTTCACACAACCACAAGTTGAAACGCTTCACAGGAAGTCACTTATCATCACAACGAATAGCCACGTCTGTAAAAACAATTTTATGCGTAGACTTTGACTGCCGGTCCAGGGCAATGCCGAACTTGGGAAGACGTATTGAAAGCAACTTGCCTTGCATGGAAAAAAAGAAATCAGGAGTTGACCAAAGCATAACATGAAAGAATTATTCTCTTTTCTCGTGTGTCTCTCAATTCCAGGAAGTGTGACTCATATGTTCACACAAACCCATGGGTCTGCTCATTGTATTCTGTCTTTGTGTTCCCTAAAAATATACGAAATTTAAAATATTTAATCAAAATACTGTACTGTATGTTCCATGTTCAGCAAACCAGAACCGCAGTCAACGGAAATTTTGTGAAGATTCGCGGGGAAATTCACGCCCTTTCAACAGCACCCACTGCATTGTTTCGGTCAGTATTTTGGATAAAGGTTAATTAGATTTTGGCTTTTAAATCGATAGATTTATGCACAAACTTTATTTGCAGCTTGCTAGCGTTCACAAAATTTTCCCACCTGTTTCCAAGTCCTTGAAGAAATCTTATAGGGTACATGCTATAAAAACTGTGTTACAAGAAACTCCAATTTCAGTACTGTACTGCAAAAAAATCTTTGGAGGAACATTTTGTGATTTTCCTAATGAAAAATCCTCAATGGAGGCAGGCAGTCTCAAATTTCCCATTCAAAATGTGACTGTGACTGGTTTGTTGTTCTTGGGACATAAATGGAAGGTGGAACAAGGAACAAAAATTCTTCAAAAATCACCTGAACATCCTCTTTTTCGAAATTTGTTCCTCTGTATACAGGTTTAATTTAAAGCAATCTTCCCAGTCAATAATTCCAAAAATTTCGTTACAGCAACTTATTTGTTATACTGCAAAAAAATTTCTGAAGTCCCCATAAATTTGTTGTACGAAGATTTTAGTGCAGTTACTTGGAGAAAATAAAGCCCATTACATCAGAATGCATAAAAATCGCCATCATTCCTTCAAGAATAACAAACATCACAGCACATACAAATTGAAACACAAACACAAGTTATTGCAAATAGATCATGGGACAATGGATCCAACCTTTTGTGTTCTCCAGAATAATCTCAATGCCTTCACTCGATCACTGACTATCTTTGAATAAGTTGTCGGAAGCTTCTAATACCGTATTCCGGTTCACGAACGGTTTCTAAAAGGTTATGCACCTCGGAAAAGCGGGGGCATAGGGCATATTTTAGACATCGCGTGAAGGGATGAATGGATAATGCTTTAAACCAGGAGAAGGTTTCACGGAGGAGCATAAAATCTGTACACATGGGCAGGGTCATGAACCGAGGGCCGGGTAGCAGAGATTCTGAGTCACACACACATAAAATGGGCCGAGTTCAACAACTAATACTGGTCAAATCCGTCGATGTGTATCAGTTATAATTTACTGCATGTGGGTAAGGGTTTCATTGAGTACCAATCAATGTCTCTCTGAAAAAAACCGCCGCCACTAATTCATCAAAACATATCATTCCTTTTTGATTCATCAAATTTGTCAACACCATGCACGCCCTTTCTTGCCTATGAAATCCCACTGCAGTATTTAATTATTCTGAGAACAATACAGTAATTTTAGACCACAGTTACAGCAAATTCCGCTTCAAAATTAAGTTTAATTTTTCAGTACTGCACAGGTAATATCAACGAGCAAATTATTTCCAGCCTCCCCATAATCGATAAGCTATTCATACAACTATTCCTGATAATGCTTGGCAACAGAAAAATACTCTTCCTACAGCTGATTCCATCCGCGTGCCTCTTCATTTCTAATAAATTGCTCCGCCGTCAGTTTCTATAAAATTTCGTCATCAAAGCATGGTGGCATTAATCTAAATCATGTCCTACCAGTGCCTCAATTTTAGAAGCATTATGCACCATTTTCAAACGGGCAAGCTTTTCTTGAAAAAGAAATAGCCAAGGTAATAAAAAATGATTATTGATGATCACTTCAGCGAATAGTACCAGCCTTCTCAACGTATCGAGAAGAGCCAAAAGGAAGATATTCCATCATCACAGTTCTCATATTGGTTATTATTATTCCCGAGTTTTTGCCCTCAATACATTTCAGGTATAAAATAATAACAAAACGCGTCACTTCTGAATTTGCGGTCAGAGTTCAACTCAATTTTAAAACTCCCAGAAAAATTCTGATAAAACACGGAACGTTTTTTTTTCTATACGGTCTGACATTGATAACTCGCACTTCCCTACGTCAAATACCTCCCTATGTCGATTTTTTTTCAATCCCCTGTCTTGAATACCCTTCGGAACTATGCATTAAAAACCTCCCCAACTCAAAGGCTTTTCCCCTTCAAGCCTCCTTAACTCAAAATTTTGGAGGTTTTTTGACTGCCATTTTGTTGACACTGGAAAAAGATAAGCAATAGAAAATGTAGCCTGATTTGTTCTGAAAGGAAGTAAAAGAATAATTGGGCAAGTAAGCCCTTGCCTATATAAGTCCACCATCCTGTCAACTCATTTGAGAAGAAATTCAAGGTCCAGAATTTCACCGATTACAATTTCCTGCAATTATTTCTTTCTTTCCCTCAACAAAAGTTTGCTTCCCCAACTCGGAATTTTTTGCTGATCCCCGGAAATTCGACTTACAGAGTTCCACCTTATTGTACTGTTTACTGGGCAAATAGAATTACTGTAAATCAAAAGGCAGTTGACGTAAACATATTTTTTCCCTCTTGATGGATAGTCCAACGCTGATGCTTGCACGAACACGAAATGCACCTACAGGCACAAGAGATCGTAGCATCACTTTCAACCCTTTTCACGAGATACACAAGCCCCAAGAATTTGTGATGAATGATGGGAACCGCTGGTTCATGTCCTCAGACACAAAGCCTTCTTTCCGCTATGGAATGAAAACGGATTTGTTTTCAATGCATTGGACATTGGGGTGAACAACATTGTGAGGCAGTTCACTACAAAGCTTCAAGAAAAAGGAAATCGTGGTTCTCAAGGTTACCGGGGCGTGTGACACGCGCGTACCAAATGCTAGCTCATCTGTCTTGGTTTATCTTTATGCATAGCTTAGAGACGATGTGGACCACAAACAAAATTACCATAGATAAGGGAGTCTTGCGTGAGATTTCAATCACCGAGACGGGAGTTTCAATTTTGAATTTATCCAAGGTTGTGCTGGACTCCAACACATAACACGGAAGCCATTCTTGTTTCATTGTTCGGAGAAGAAATTGTATTGTACATTCATTGGAAATTTTCTCAATTCTGAAGATTCATAGGGACAATAACGTAAGTGAGAATATGATGTCACAGAGAAAATCCAACACGTACCTGAGAGTAACTCAACTCAGCCCGATGCCCGAAATATTCTTCACTCAACAGCACTCGAAGAGTCACAACCATCACTTTATCCATCACTTCTTCTACCGTGCCACCACTTTTCGAGCATATATGTTCGGTATTCTCAGATTTGTAACTAGCAGTATGCAGATTAAAATATGTTTCGTACTAGAAATGCTCCATATCACTACATACGTAAGATTCATATTTCTGTGACGCATGTCAACCAGCAGTCACTCAGGTTCGTTAATGCTTTTTTGTATAATATTACACTTAGAGGGCAGATTTCACTCACTGTTTGCTTCAGTCTGTTCACAGCACCGCAGAAACCCAGCAATACTTATTATGAATTCATGAGACAACAAAAACGTTTCAGAAGAGATACATCAAAACACGGATGTATATCCAGACACGATTTATATTTGTTCAGCTTTCGCGTGCATGTACGCGAATGCATTCCAGGATTCGATCACGACTATAGTTGTGAATCAATCAAGTTAGATCAAGAAATGCGCCCAATAGTAGACAAAAATGAAAATTATGCTAATAAATTCAGTTCACATCAGCAAAAAATCAGCGAAGAATAGCAACTACAGTATTAGAATTATGCAATGCGCGCAAGCGCCGCAACTTGATGGACAGCAACACGAAGCTGCCTTAGGTTCACGGCTTCACATCTCACACTAGTCGCATCAGTTTTACGTCAGTGTTTCTGCTTGTCCCGCGTCTCACGGACAGCAAGACAGAGCCGATGCGCGCACTTGCCATAAACGTGGCAATTCAAAACATGCAAAATGAGACAACACAGTAATGTATTCCCCTCTCCGAGCACTGCATTGAAACTGACGATGTTCGTCATTCATACGCAACTTCTTTTCTTCTTTAAACCAAGAAATGAAGCAGGATTTTTGGGTGTTCTTTGAATCTTACTCAACGATTTATGAGAAGCCAGGCTTTGATCTTGAGCGCCCGGAGATAGAGATACGAACATTATCCTGTGGGCAGCGGGTTGCATTTTTCCCGCCAAGGGGTTTCCCTCCCCTGTGTACACAGCAATCCAACTACCTACAGTAGTTTACTGTACTTTTTTCCCCCCGCTTTCCGAGGAAAATGGGTTGTTCTGTAATCCAGTTTCTGGTTGAGAAATCGTGCGGTCACATGCTTTATGGCTGAAGGGAAATGAAACTGAAGTACTGAACTGTACCCTAGCAGGGAAGGACAGTACGATGTGGCCAGCCCACAAAAAAAGCCTCCCACTGCGTCTGGGCATCTTGAAACTTGCGTATGCTAGAATAGCTAGATCACATATTCCCATTGACGAATGCAATATGACAATCTTTCATCACTTTTAAAATTGGAGCAGGAATATGCGAAAAACGTATCGGTTTAAATTCTGGAGACAACGATCGTTTTAAAACACAGGAAAGAAATATGCCAAGCTAGCAAAAAAAAAACACATTTTACGTTTTCTTTCGGAGAAGTCAAGCTGTCGGAATTGAATGCACATCATTCACATGCAATGATATTGTGCGACATAAAAATGAAGCACATAAACAGGGGGATAGATAGAGTGCATTACTGTTTTTTTTCATTTCCTTGTCCCAGAGGGTCCAAAAATCATGTTGGACCTTTGCCGACAGGAATTTAGTAAAGATTGGCAGAGCAATTTTTTGTTGAATACTTATGAGTGGCAGTACAACACGCAATAGTAAATTTTTTCAAGAAGTTTTGAACTTATTGTGAAGCTGATTTTAAAATACAGTATATGAGTTTCAAACTTTTCAAAGCACGCCTTGTAATGAATTAGAAAATTATTATGTCCTATCATAGCTTCCATTTTGGAGTTTTTGTTCATTATTTTGAACGAATATAAGCAATACTGTAAAAGAATAAATATTTTTGCCGATGGAACTTGTACATCATGAGCATAAACGTTTTTTTTTTTTATTCTGAAAAAAAAAATTCAAGCTTTGGGTCAGAATTGAAGAGCTTTTGAGCAAAAACTACAAAACACGACTTGCCTGATTTCTGTCCAGAAATTCTCTAATTTGGGTCCCAAAACTTATCCAAAAACGTGTTCAAATTCAATATAAAGCTATATAAAGTTTTTTGCAGTCTGATTCCATCATTCCAGCAAACATCTGGACAACCGTTTCTGGGGCAGTTTTGAAAACATTTCTTCTGCTGGCTCACTGGTCTGGGTGCATCTCTCATCCCGTACACCATCACTTATTTAGGCTTATAGTTGTCAGGTACAATACATAATGAACGCGGATATTGGATCATAGGTCTGAAACATTTTAAAATCAATCCAACAGAGATCATTTCAACAATCCAAATTTTTTTCACTTGCATAACCCCATCATTTGGCAACACTTCAGCACTGTTCACACACAAACATACTCTACGCCGATTTTAATGCAATTTTTTATTCAACAAATCCAAGGATCAAAACCGCGCTGATAATTGAGTTATGTTAGTTGATTAAACTGCTGTTTTGATGGCGGAAATGAGGCTGTTCCTTTCCTCAAAAGCAATCCCTATCAGGTCGTTCTTCGCTGTTGGGAACAGCCAGAATTCATTGGGTACCTAATCAAATAACAGAACTCCATTTTCAGCACTGTTCCAATTGTTGGATTCGTCGCATGAAAAAAGCATTGAAATCGGTGGAGAGTACATTGAACACCACTGAAGCGTTGCCAAATGATAAGGCTATATAACTTTAAAAATATTTAATTGTTGAAACGATCTCTGTTGGATCGATTAAAAAAAAGTCTCGAAGCTTATGAACCAACCCTTGTGCGTACTTCGAAATTCAATGATTCACTGTAATCTAACACAACAAACACAGAAGATCATTAAATACGCACCATTTAAAACGCAGAAAAATACTCAAGAGACCTGCAGTTCACAACTACAGTACCACGAAATAATCCTACAATGGGAACCGCTGAAATTGCACAATGCGCGCAAGAGCGGCAACTTGATGTTCACCAACACTCCACATCCGCCTTGCTTCACGGCTTCACATCCCTCACTAGCTGCATTGGTTCTCTGCTGCTTCTCTCCTGCCTGTCTTGCGTCCCACGGACGGGAAGACAGGGGAGCTGTCCACATCCGCGGCGGGCTTTTCTGCGGAGCGAAAAACCAGTACTTTAGGAGTTGACGGCCAATGACGTAAGAATGTGTATTTTTATTATTGTTGTTAAGTTTTAGACGTTATGACATGACACGACAAAAAATATAATGCTTATAAAATACCTTTGTACACAATGTTTGGCAGAAGCTATTGATCCTTACAGTATAAGGAAGACAACTGATACTTTACTTGATGTGATGTTTTTCAAATGAAAATTTTAAACGTCACACTCATTCTTGTACTGGATATGACTTCATGGTACATAAATTAAACTCCCATCATCCATTATTCATTCGTGGTCCATAAAATGCCTCATATGGTATGTTTTTGGTTGAATAGAACACTCATTTAGTACTGGCAATGTGGTTTCTTTAACAATGCACCAAATTTTATTGTAAAAAATTAAAACTAAACTATGTTATCATGATATGCATGTTTGATGCATACAATGCATTTACTCCATCAGCTCATTTATTTGTTCAAATAAAACAAAAATCCAAGGCATTTAACAAATGCATTCCTTTAAATAAATGCTATAAATTAATATGCAGCACAACACTCGCCCAAAGAAACCAAAATTGTTCATTGCGGAGTTCTACAGTACTTCCAAGGAACTTCCTTCCACGGATTCGCCACAAACCTGAAGACATGCAAGACATGTTCGGTGTGTACAATTGTAATAAAACGTGGCCATCCAAAGCCCTCAAAAACAGAACAAAGTTGTCCCTTCCCTGAACATCATTGATGCCAACAATACAGTGTTCGCAACGCATGCTTTTCTTTGTCTTTAATCCAAGATATGAAGAAAGATTTTATAAGTTCCTCGATTCATGTTCACTACTGATGAGCGGGGACCGAATCTAAAACCTAACTGCAATTGACACGTACAGACGAACTGCAAGGCGCCGATCGTCTCTATATGTCATGCATGGCATGTTGTGACAGGACTAGGTACGTCACCAGTCGCCCAAAGAAAATTCCCGCTCCGGGGGTTTCCCCTCCTCCATTGTCACATAGCCTCCCTTCCAGCTCGTTTTGTAACCGGATTTCCTAAGAAAACGAGTTGTTCTGCAATCCCGCTTTTCGGTTGAGAAATTGAGTATAATTTGGTTTATGGCTGAAATGGAATGAAACTAAAGTACTAAATTGTACTTCAGCTGTGAAGTACTGTTCATTGTGACCTTTATACCCGCAGTAAATAAATTTCTGCAAGTGCAAGCTTTTGAAGTAGGTTAAAATATGCGAAAAGTTATCTCATTAAACTTGGACAAAAAAGTTTTTAAACCCCGGGAAAAACTCTGCCGAAATAGCTGAAAGAAATCAAATACAATTTCCGTTTTCTCTTGACGGGGAAGGGAATATGTCCGAAATAAAATGCTCATAAGCCGAATTCAGCGGTATCTTTTAAAATAAAACACATGGCGCATAACAAGGATAATAGAGAACCTGGACAAAATTGCTCAATTCGAAAAATAACTGTAAAAATTATTGTTCACACCTTCGGTCAGGGGAAATTTTAAATTTGCATTACATGTCCAAATTATATGTGGAAGCATCTGCTATTATCAACTGTGCTTGTCATCTCATCAAATTCGAATGGAAATTTCATTTTCCGATGGGTCTTTCCTTGATGCACGGCAGTTCTTCAGTTGAAAAGAAGGAATCAATGATTTTCCATCAACTCACAGAGAAGTTTGTCATGAATTGATGCATTTGGACCTTGCTGTCTCAAACCCTTCTAAATTGAAAACCTCTCTTTTATCAAATTTTTTTTATTCCCTGTATGTGTGGATCCTAAATTATATTGTCATAATAATAATTCAGGCCATCCTAGCTGAACATTTTTACCTCTAAAACCTTCGTAACTCGACTTCCAAAAAAGGCTGCTTTGGGATATTATTCTGGCACGCACCGCGAAGACGATTGATTAAAATGGAGTTTGATGTCCTTCAAAAAGAAGTGAATGACTAATTGGTCAAATCAACCCTCTTTCCAAGTTTAGCATGCTGTCAATTCGTTTTTCAGCAGTATGAGGTTCAGTAGAAGATACGCAATTTTAACTTTCTTGTTGTTCTGTAAATCTTTGTTTATCACGAGGAACGGCGATAAAAATCGACAGAGAATGAGAGGAAAAATCGATTTTTTTTCTGAATTCTGTAAGCAGTGTATATAGTATACTGTATTTCAAGAACATTCAATGCCCGCCATTTTTATTACAAGATATTTTGTTTCATGGCTCGTTTCGCGTGATCCACAAACCGATCAATCACCTTTTTACCGTTACTGCCATTTAATACATTCTCCACCAGCCTCGGAAAATCCTCTGCAAACCCTCCCTGGCCATAATCTTCGCCAAAATCTTCCCGACTGATCATAAGCACCGCTAATCCGAATAGAGACATGTTGAATCCCATTTCTTCCACTGCTTCAAACTCTTCTAAAAGCTCAGACAGAGTCAACGTTTGTCCCATTTGTGATCCGAGTAACTTCAGCCACTTGACAAATTCTTCGTAGTAAAACTCGAAAACGACGTCAAAATTGTTGAACACTTCGCGGCATGTACTTGTGTACCAAAAATATGCCAAATCCATCATCGGTCTTGCAAATCGGGTGACCTGGAAATCAAGCAAGCAGGCTTCTCTCGGTACCTTCACTCCGTCGATTTCCTCGTATCTTCGATGATTTATAGTACAGAGCAAACATTAAAAGCCAATGGCCACGAAAGAAAAATGTGAAATTCAAAGTTACCTGATCATCATGTTGTTGACCCAACAATCTCCGAGAACGAAACACGAAAATTTCGTCGGTTTCATTAGGCTTACGATGCGTTCTCTCATGTCTGTTTTCATGTATTCCTCGACACGGCGAATGAGTTCGTCATTTTCCTCCGTTGTGCCGCCCAGATGTCGGAAATCCCGTAAGTTGTTAGCGACCGGTGACCGAGACAGCGTCTTATTACGGTTTTGCCTTCCTGACCAGTCGTACAGCATCCACGGGTCACACGGTTTGACGAGGAACTTCAGAAGGTCTCTGTTATCACTTCGTTCTCTCAGTGCAAACGAATGGGCGTGGAAGCTGCATTAAAATGAATTGACCTTTATTTATTTATATATTTTTAAGCTGTAGCCAAAAAAATGATAGAAAAAGGCTCGAGCATCCAATATATATAGGAGCAAAAGGAGGCACTGCATAATCTTTTTTAGAAAAAATCTTGTCATAGAAAATTATTGATTCACACATCATAACTACCCATTTCGGGCTCAGGTATTTTTCTGTCCTCCAATAATGGGGAAATGTAGAATTGAAAATATGCAAAATCTCCACAAAGAAGTTAGCTACAGAACAAGACCTTGTTTGACCATATCCCTTCATTTTTATTTGTACATGAAGAGGTTTTCTATAGCAAACTCCCAGGTTTTGTGGCAAAAGGTAAATACAATTTCAGAAATTCAAGACAGATACTTTCCACAGTAGCTAATTTAAAATTTTTAAAATTTCCTTGTAGTCTGATCAGTTCTGAATGCATTGCCATTTTTTGTATTAAATATTTAAATTTAAATTTTCAAGGGAACTTACACACAGGCAATATCTCGACATTTTGATACTTTTCCAAAATCTGGGAAAATTTTTGGATTTTATTTTCCTACATTTTTCTATATCTTGAAGAAACTGAGCAATTTACATTCACAAATACTAAACATAAAATTCACTGTAAAATAGCCATACATCATGATCAAAAACAGGCTAATTTTTTGCAATTTTTTCTATCATGTGTGCTTAATATTGCAAAACCAACTGTTATTGTTCTTTGCTTCTTTATTGAGCTCCCTCTGATGCCAGAATATCAGATTCTGCGTGTTTTTCTTCTGAACATTTATTTTCTGTATCTGGTAGTTGGAAAACTTACTCTATTTGATTTTTGGGGAGACTTTTTCTGAATAATGGATTTATATAGGAAAACCCATTACTGTATAGAAATACTGTATTCTTGTTGAAGCCTACGGAAAAAGGAGGTCCAACATGCAGATGTTCTGACATATAGGGACAATAAGGCCCAAGCACGGCCATTCCATCCTCATCATTCTGAATTCAGTTCCACTTTTATTTCGAATTTTCAACTGCATATACAGTATTCACATTTTCCAAGTATAGTTACAGTACCTGGCAAAGGCTTCGAGGACACATTTGGTTTCCTCCAAATCGAATCCCGTTCTCCTGTTTCCCAGTGCAAAGTCCCGGGCGACCAGATCTTCCATCAAGATTATTTGCGTTTCTCCTTTGCCACTCGCAAAATAAACTTTAGGACTCGGAACGTTTTTCGCCACGCTATTCTTGTACATTTCCGGCAACAGCTGGTTGTAGACGATCGCTTCTCTTTCGAAAATGTCGTGCGAATCCAGGAATGCTCGATGAGACTCGACCGTTGGCGGCAATTTGGCAAAGGCGTGGAGCACTTTTTCTCCACCGGTTCCGTCATCTGTCTCGGTTTTATAATGGATTCTTATGCGGAAAGTCGAACTGCCGTAATTTTCGCCAATTTCCAGCCCGGGCTTGATTTCGACTGAAATCACGGTCGCGGTTTTGTCCACTGTTGCCTTGAGGATGCCCTCGAACCAATCATCTGTCATGTTTTCGATAATCATCGTTCCTATACTGTATACAGTATACGAAAGTTACCTGCCTTCCTTGAATAAACGACAAGAAATTGTTAGTTTGAAGGCAATATTATACATGCAGAACTATTCACGATCTAGTTTAAACGATCCAAAATTAAAGTTCGATTATTTCGCGATGATCCTGAATAATAATGAGATACGCGCAAGTGCGGTTCTTTACAGTTTTCACACAGCATTTATATATATCTCCTGACGAAATACTAGGAGAGAAAAACGAGATTTCCTTGAAACAATGCCTACTTGATTATTTTAATAGGCACTATCCAAATTGATGCATAATCATTGAAAATTTAGAAAACCCTGTACACAGAAAAATATGTAATTCCCTGTATAGAAGATACATTCCTCTTTCATTTCTCTCTCGCATCGCCTCAGACAAAAACGACAAGAATTCATTCGCAGTTTTGTAATACTGTATTATCAGCTACTGCTGTATATCCAACTCTTGCGCTCACTCACAAAATTAGCTCTATAAATGTGATCAATTGACAGCGTGCAAGGAAAAAATCCTAGCATCATCGCAAAAATGTCTAAAAGTGGGAAATTAAGAAGGTATTTTGCCCTTCAATCGGGGTAAATCACGTAAATGCCTTGGCCAAGCTTCTGGCAGAATATTTCTAAAAAGGGTTCTTTGGACACAATTTTCCTGCACACATCATAATCAAGGGTGTAACACTGTACATCATCAGGTAAATATACGAATGTTTACGTCAGTTAGAGAGGAGACTATGTATAAATATATACAGCAGTACCCAAACAATCCCTCGTCTGAAAATGATGCGCATTTATCCAGACGTGAAGTGAAATCCTTCAAAATTAGTGAAGTACAATACTGTACATAATACAGTTTAATAAAGTATTGTTGTGAAATGAAATACTTAGGAAAGGGCATATACTCGTATAGTCTTGTTCGGGGGTGAAAAGTGGAGGAAAATAAAGATCTGAATGCATGAAACAATATATGCTACCGAGAAATCGGTTTGGATATGGGATTATTCTGCCACCAATAATTGAAATTTTTTTTTTGAAAATGCACGAAAATCATTCGAGACGCGCAAACGCACCTGTCAATAAATAAAGAAAATCAAGCCAATTATTCCACATCAACTGCAGCAGTCTATCTATCTTTCACGTTTCAAGCAGAACATTTATTAAAGCCACCCGCACACGGCGGGTTTCACAGCATGCGCGCAGGGTTTCGCTGCCCTGGATCAACTGCTGCTGGAGGGTGGGTGGATTGTTTCATTCTCTTTTGGATCAACTCAAATGATATGTTTATTATACGCTCGCGAATTTGAAAAGAAACGCGTCAGCATCAGTGCGTGTCGCATTATGCGCCCACAAAGGAACAACAAAATAATAACGTCATCGCTATCGTCGATGTCGATACAGCATTTGTTTCAGCCAGCGTATACGTCGGGTCTTTGCGTACCCGTGGCCAGATTTTCTTCATCATGATTAAGGCATGATAGTGGATTGTGCGGGAACCGCGCTACACTATCATATGCAAGTTGTTGAATGCCAGTCAGTTTTTTGTGTGTGGGAACGAACAAAAAATTTTCCATTTGAAGGTTCTTGCGGGGGTGAGTTCTCAAGTGCGAGTTCTTTGATGCTAGGCTCTCTGTAAACCCCAACACCAGTTTCAGAGATGGAGGGCATTTTATGAATATAATTATTTACAAACGCATACCTCAGTTCCCAGCAGCACTGGTTATACCAACACACACACAGGCAGCTGAGGGTTTCTGTTTGACAAAGTTGCTGCCTAGGCTCCAGTAACACCACCTGCCATACAACCTGAAATCCAACTGGCTATGCTTGAAAGGGTACTTTCCTGTTATCTCAGTACGTACTTTCCTGTTATCTCAGTACGTACTTTCCTGTTATCTCAGTACGTACTTTCCTGTTATCTCAGTACGTACTTTCCTGTTATCTCAGTACTGTTATCCTGCAAAATACTCGACATTATGTTTCAAGTTTCTTCTCTCTTATTTATCTCTTTTCCAAGCTTAGATGAACATGGGAAGAAAACTTTCCCATGAATATATTTTCACCTTGTTTTGGTTTGACGACTTTTGCGCTTGCCTGACTCAGATGTGTATGACCATTTTCGCCTTCAGGCTCACATTTAATGTTCCTTTTCCTGCTGACAGTTACTAACGGTAATTGCTGTTCCACCAAAATTTGGTTTCTCCTATTCGGATAATATTTTTGTGCTAGTTCTTGAGATACATATCCTGGTTCCGAAACCTGGATATGCATCCCCAAATTCTGGAAATATGTCATGAGCCCAATAGTCTAGAAGCTATATATATTTGTGTCTTTCCTTGAATTCCCCAGAAGAATCCCACTAGAGAATCGGACCTGACTCTTGTGATTATTCTCAGGAAGACTTGCAATATTTTAGCAAGACTTCAAAATTCTAATATTGTCTTGACTCTGCTTGTGTGATTGTGTGTATTGAATATACAAGTGTGATTCTGTATACCAAAGGAATAGAAATATATCGTGCATTCATATTTTGTAATCAAGTATTTTATTTATTGACACAACCAAAGAGAATATTTTTATCAAGCAAGTTAAGATAACAGTACATACTTTCCTGTTATCTCAGTACGTACTTTCCTGTCATCTCAGTATGTACTTTCCTGCTATCTCAGTATGACTTTCCTGTTATCTCAGTACGTACTTTCCTGTTATCTCAGTACTTACTTTCCTGTTATCTCTGTACCTTCCCTCTGACCAATTTAACCTGACCTAAAAGTTAGGTTAGGTCAGGTTATGTTAATTAGAAGATATTTGTAACTAACATAACCTGACCTAAACTAACTTTACCTAACTGCCTCCCAAAATCAGTTTCAGCAGAATGCAGAAAAATAAAATTCACAGTTTCTGGTAGGTTGTTGTGATTATGAACTTGTCCTCAAGATTTGTCTGGATGGTAGTGCGGTCTAGGAATGAGGCACTGAGATAACAGGAAAGTACCCTTCAAAGAACATGGTCCCCATTGCTCAATTTAAGGGCAAAAGCATCCCCAAGGACACAAATTTTACTCCCCATCATGCCATCAATCAACCAGGTTGCTGTGCACTTCAGTTCCTCTGTTTCCAAAGGTCTCCTTTATTTTGTTCAAGATGTGTGAAGGAAACCTGCAGACTTCCAAAACATTCAAAACCAGTTGTGGCTTCTGCAATAGCACTGGCAATACCAACACACACATACTGCTGAAGGTTTCTGTTTGACAAAGTTGCTACCAGGGCTCCAGCAACACCACTTGCATTACAACCTGAAATCCCACTGGCTATGCTTGAAAGAACTTGGTCCACATTGCTTAATTTAAGGACAACATCACTCATATAAGGACACTAAGTGTGCTCCCCATCAGTCAACACCGCCTCTTAAACCCAACTGGCCAAGGCCAAAATGATTTGCGGAAGGAGTGTTCTATGTGTCCTTGCCTTAAGAAATCAGTTTGCTAATGGTTTGCTATAATGTTCTGAGTACAAATGTAAGGGGCTTAATAAATGCATTTTGATGTCATCAGGGACATGCTATTTAATACTTCATGCAACAAAGCTACAATTTTGCTTTGAATAAGGAGTGATAAGATTTATTTTGCTGCAATAATGTTTAGACTTTTTCATATGGTTAGAACAGGAGATAAAGCGACTTTGTGACAGGTGTTACTATAATTGGATTCAAGGTCAATAAATTGGAAGAAGGATGTGGTTTTTTTCAGAAGGGCGTTATATTTTTCTTTAGGTTGCGGATTTTTTGCTGGTTTCATTATTTCTCATCTCCACCAGTACAATCTTCGTGCTTAGCCAAACATTCCAGGCCTGCCTTCACACTGCGGGTTTCACACAGGGTTTCCCTGCCGTGGATCATTTGGGTCTCGCGTGTATTTTCGCACGCCAATCCCGACGACGTGTTGACGCCGTCGGACGAAAAATACGCGTCAGCAGTGTCGACTTTCAGCCAACACGAATGACGAGTGTCATCGTCCGTCACGTCGATGTCACTGCTGCCAGCGTCAGGTCTGCGCTTCCCGCGACCAATGACCGACAGGTTCGACGGGTTCCGCTTCCCTGTGCTCACCTTTGGAGAACGGAATTGGTGACGATTTGACGAGAATTTCCCGGGTTCTGGGTTCGGGTTTGACTCGACACCGCTGTCGCTAACCCGGGGTGGTTTAGATTTCCCGCGTTTGAGCTGGTCGCTGCTTATTCTGCTGTTGCTGGACTTGCGTATTGGGTTTTCGGGGCCCTTATTCAGTCTATTTGTCGTCGACATACGCTCTGGCTTGACTGGGTTCGTTTTTGACTTATCATTGTTTCCCGGGTTCGTCCGAGTTCCGTCCTTCGAAGAATATAGGGATTTCTGATTGTTCTTGGTCTTGATCTGCGATGGCAGCTGTTTCTTGTTGTCTTTCGCTGCGATTGCTCGGGGTACATTTGTCGGAGCTTTTTCGGTATTCAGTCGAGCGGAAGTAGAAGCTTCCTGCTGGAATGGGAATTTAAAATTGAATTTGCTTTGAATCAGATCCTTGAGACGCTTTGGTCAGGTGCGTATAAAACACGCGTGTATTTTGCTTAGCATGCGTGGAAACGTATACAGGGTGGGCCAAAAAAAAGGGAACCGATTTTTTTTACTTGATTTAGCTTGGTAGCAAATTGAGCTCTGGCAAAGAAAAAAAACCAAGTGATGACTTGTTCAATTCTATTTTCCAGAAGCATCCTATCTTGCCAATAAATTCCTTCCCCCTTCTGAAACCCTCCTTCTGAATTATTGGAACAAGTGCAAGGGTCTCTCCAAAATAGCATGAAGTTTTCTGTTTAAATTATTGCAACCTGCGTGTCCTTTGTTCATGCAAACAGCTCTCCTAATTTTTTTAATAAAGTGATTGAAAAGGTATTACAAAATTTTCCAAACCATCTTTCCGAGGTTGCAATCAGCCGATAATGAACTGGGGCTGAGGACATCCTCATGGGCATCCCAGGCTATTTCTTTCCAAATCTCACTCCAATTGGCAACACTACATGCCTGAAAATACAAGAAGGGGTTATTTTTTAATGACCAGCTGGATTTGATGAATTTTTAGCATGAATCACCAGCGGTTGGTAGTAAAGGATGTCAGTGGGCTGATTTTTGCACTGTTCATTCGATAAGTTCATCCAGTGGGTCATGTTGAGTTTCGCATTCGTCAACATTGCATCCACAGACTTGTCGTGGTTTGCAAAAGCCCTCAACGCTTTCCATGCTGGTATGGCGAAATTCTTCAAAAATCCAACCTTTTTTTTAAAGTAAGGCAACGGCATTAGTGAGTAAATTTCGATTCTAAGTTATAGCCATTTACTGTGCCCGAAGTGCAATGTTCAGTACAGCAAAATTAAACAAATAAATGGCTACAGTTTTTATTCGCAGTTTTAAATCCCTAATTTCCAGGTACCTAATACATGAAGGATTCAGATCTCGAATGTTCCGGAAGAACAATAAGACGAAAGTTTATGGTTAAAAAAAAATGAACTCATAAATCGTAAGATGGAACACCTTAATTTTCAGCTCCAAAAAAGGAAAAGTTTGCTGGAGAATGTGATGGCGTAACATTCCCTGAAAGAATAAGAGTCATGTTCTTCTTCTTCTTGAAGATCCAGTACACATTCTTTTTCTACAAAAATATGCATGGTTTTACCTGAAAAGTTTTCTAATGTTTTGAAACTTATTTTCTCAAAATTCGGTCTCTCTATAGTCCAGATGTGAAGGTATTCAATTAAATGCGGTATGATTTTTGTTGAAAATGCAGAAGGGGGCTTTGTACCAGTTTTCTGCGATGATCTTTCCATTCTCGTACAGATTAAAATTCCTGCTGTACGGAATTGCTTGAACGTGGAAATTACCTGAATTTCCAACATGTTCGAAACAGTCCTGTCGCAAATCGGAGTGACATGAAGACCCTGTTCTCTTTCTAAATCTCCCTGTCGAAACAGTTCGTCGGTTATGAGTTCTGCCCAGATGAGATACAAGTTCAACGGCCTCATCGTATTTGAAATGTCCGCACAGTGTAACAACGCACACAAAGCCTGCGAAAAGTGCAATTCAATTATATAAATTCAAGTACTTATGACGTTATTTTCAGTACTGCAAACGATTTATTTGCGATCGTTTTATGCTGCTGAGGGCTCACCGAAAAACTCTCAGACGAACTTCTCCTTTGCGTTTTTTTATCCATTAGTTTTTCCGGGGTAATCTTGGCTCCGTTTATGAGGCGTCGAACCCAACGAGGGTGTTCTTTGATGTCAGTGCCATAAATCTGAAAAAAAAAATGCATTTATTTATTCAGGAGTGAAAAACGCAAATGTCGACGGGTGACCGTTCGAAACATTTTAACGGAACTCGCCACTTTTAAAATAATTGCCGAGAAACTTTCGTAAATGAAAGCAAAACAAACGAATCTTGAAAGAAACAATTTTTACATTTTTTAATGCTCAAATTTGTACGAAAGAAAATTATGCGTTATGGTCGAGAGTTTTGAGCCGATTTGACCAAAAATACTTCATCCCGACATAAATGCGAAAAAATTTCGAAATTTTACCGTCATTATTCATGTGCAGTATTTTCTTCATTAAACAAAAATGCAAGAAAAATGTACAGCACTATTTTATTGGTGCCTCGAAGGAATAAAAATGCAGGCAATTCGATAACACAATGAACTTTCGCATGAATGAAAAGTTAATGTCTAGCGTATACATATATTGCTCAAATAATTCCTGTCATCAAAACTTGCCAGATTTGTGACTTACCAGCATTTCCATGTTTTTCAAGACCTTTCGTCTCGAGAAATCCTCGAAATTCTCGAGAATATTGGAATCGGGATCTTCCATGATCATCATGGCGATTCTGTTGTGTTGGAATTCGTTGATCCCCCACGGCAATTTGATTAAGCTGGCTCTTACCTATACTGTCAAGTATAAGACGGAAAAAATAACCTGTTGAGGAAGTGAAAAGCGCCGGAAATAATTGCAAAAAATACGTATGAATTTAAAGTTACCATCCCGGTTCTTTTGAGGAAATTGTCATCGACCCCTGGATGACCAACGTCGTGGACAGTTGCAGCTATTAGACACGAAAACACGTCCAAAGGGTCGAAGTAAGCCTTCGAAAACATATGACGATAATTTTCACAAGAACGCGTGCGAAAGAAGTGACAAAAAAGTTTTGCAAGAAACCTTAAGAGGTGGGGAATTGAGGATGACATGAGCAGCCTGAGTGACATCGGCTGCATGTTCCTTGTTGTGATAGATTGCGTCTTCTAAATAAAGATTCTCAGCCCTGACCAAGAATCTTACAAGTTTCTTCGGGCAGATCGGGTACAAGGCAGTCAGCAAATCTCTTTTCTGAAAGAAAAAAAATGTAAGCAAAACTTCTCGCAATTTTCCGGCGATAGTATGTGTGAAAAAAATAAAAGATTATAGAGAAATTCTGACGAAAAAATAAAGAAAACTCGAGGATGCCTCATTTCCTAACATATTTTGCACCAACGCTAAATTGACTGGAATGTTTTTTATATATAAGACATCTCTATTCAACCTGGTGTCTTAAAGCACACCTTATAAAATAAAAATTCAATTCAAAAATTAATCCTCAACAAAAACGACGCAGTTTCACGTGTCCTCAGTATGTATACAGTTTATAGTTTTTCAAAATAAACGATTTATTACGAGGTCCCTAACAAATGTTCTCGGAATAGAAATCATAATGGCACATATTTGAGCTGAAAAGAATTTTTCTTTAGGAAAAACATATTCTTTCGCACACACATTTTGTGGCAAAAAGATTGTTTTGTGCCAAAGAATATGTTTTCTCTATAATAGGTTATTCAGTATACGAGGGGTCTAACAAAACTTCTCGGAAATAGAAATTATAAAGGCATATAATTGAGCTGGGAAAAAATTATTCTGTAGGGAAAACGTTTTCTTCGGCGCAAAAAAAAAATGAATTTTTTATACCAAAGAATATGTTTTCCCTACATGGAAAATGATTTTTTGTGCCAAAGAAAATGTTTTCCCTATAGAATAATTTTTTTCCAGCTCAGCAATTATATGCCATTATAATTTCTATTCCGACAACGCTTGTTAGACCCCTCGTATACTGAATAACCAATTATTCGAGAAAATTTTGAACCAAAGGGGTAGTATGAATCGAATCACATGTTTCCAGAAATCATGAAAATTAAACATATCACTTAAACTGTTTCTAAAAATAAAGATGTGGTGTCATCAATGGCGAGAATGGATTCAGTTGCATCAGGCATAATTTAGAATTCCGAAGAAAAAATTCCGCTTGAAATGTCTGATATATGGGACCGCGAGTCTCAAAACAAGGAAACTAAATTATGCGGTGGATCGCGAATTAACTTGAAGGTTTGGAATACAAAGGATCAGTTTACAGTTGCTTTTTTTCGTCTTCATTCTCAATTTATTTTTTGAATTTTAAATTAGCAGATATACAGTACAGTATCATGATTATAATTTTTAAAACGGAAATCGAACTTTTAGGATAGAGTAGGCGACGACAGTCAAAGGCCGACCACCAGTGACTTCGGAAGCTGCGAAAACGTCGAAATCCCAATTATCAATTTCATCCAACAACTTCCGGAGCTTGTCAGCATGCGGAACCTTGCATCCGAATTCTTCGTCGAATTCATAACCCTCTGAAACCTGTTCATGGATGGAAAACACAGTTGAGACGTCGGAAGTGGCCGAGGTGATGGGCGTGGAAGGCGCGGATGGATTCAAAGCTAAGCCTTCCTGCGACATGTAAATTTCAAAAATTGCCGGGAATTTACCAAGAAGTCTGCGTCAGGGAAACAAAAAGTTTGAATTTTCTAAATATTCTTGAAGGGGAAAAATTCCGTGCATGAGCGTTGTGGGTGTATGTGTATATGGATAAACCTTCGAGAGTCTCTCGAAGGTTAATTAACTATATCCAGTAATGGATTGATGGCTCTGGCCCAGCAGGAATAAAAAGAAGAAAAAATTCGAGCAGGAAACGTACATATATTTTTTGCACACAAAAATTATCTATTAATATATATATGAAGCGGAATCAATGTTTTCATGCCCCATATACGTAAATGGACTTTTGAAAAGCTTTTAAAACTGTTTTCTCACTTTTTGCAGAAAGTAAGTGGGTTTCATGGCTGAAGTGATGCAACACAGCTTTGCGAAATAAATGAAATGTGAACTTCATTCATGTTACACTGAGCATTGAGAAGAAAAAAACACTGTAGCAGGAATGAAACTTTCTATCCATGCACTGTCTTCACCAAAAGATATCCTCATATGGCAGTGTTCTCCAAAAAGCTGATGCAAAATTGTCTTCCATGTAGGCCCTTTTGATGGGTTGATATGTACAGTAGTGTGTGCCTAACCTCTTCATCACTCCTTGAAGCTTTTCTTCTTATAAAAGATCTTCTCTGTCCAAGTCTCTCCACCATGAATTCGGGCAAGATTTTGCTCCTGGCTTTTTTTTTTTTTTTTTTTTTTTTTTTTAGTATTAGATAAAGCTCAACCCTATTTCAAAGTAAAGTACAAGCTGGACTTGTGTGTTTGTGCATTTGTATTGTTGTATTGAATGTTTTGTATGTGGATGAGAACATTGTATAAAGAATATTAATCCAGAATAAGAACTTGGTTCTTTTATTCTCAACTCAGTCCTGTAATAGAAAGGACAACAACTGTGAATGTCAAGCTTCCAATCCCTGGTTGGTTCATGCTGGCAGGTCTGCAAGAGTTTCTTCGTGCATATTCCAGCACAAAATGAGAAACTTGTATCGGGAAAACTTCAGACTTGTAAATTGATCATTCCCATTGAAATTAGACTATCAAACCGCAAGTCAACTTTTTCAATAATTCAGAAATTGTGTACACACCATTACCTCTCGTATAGTTATCAAGTGGAATTTTTTGATGCATAAATACATGCTGCCTTGGGATTTTCCTGGGAGCCTATTTCCGTCCAACTATACACAGACATACACGCTTTTACTAGACACCTAGGGAGACGAAATCTCTAGTTTCATTTTGATGATTTTGTAGACAAAAGTAGATGTCGCTAAAAGACTAGCCCTCCGCTTCAGTTCATGCGTGGTAACTGTACTTCGGTCAGTTAGTTCTTGTACACTTCCTGGAAACAAACGTAGTCTTGTTGTCCTTTGCTTAAAAAAATGACGGTTGCGAAATGCACAGCGTTGTTCAATTTTCACTTGAAATCATAAAGTGACATCAAAGAAGGTAATCATTATTGTAATCTTATCGAGCAATATCGACGGCAACCTGCTTTCCTTCGTCATGCGCTTGCCCCAAGCATCGCGGTTCGCCTTTTTCAGACAGTGCTTCTCAAGTCTCCCAGGAAGCGAAAACACGGGAACCTTGAAAACCTATTGTGACTTCCTCGCCCTTGTGAAGGACGAACGGAACCCCCCCTTGGAACCTATTATTCGTCGAGCGATGATGGGTCGAGATGAGACGATCAGCCATATCTATAGCACGTACCGGCACCAGACAGTCTATACCTGCTTGATGAATAAGTTCCGTCGAGGTGTTTCAGAGAATTTTTCCATCAAGATGTATTTTGGTTATTTACTCGGATCCAACTATTCGGAGGAAATATACTGTAGATTGGACAAACCTTGAATGTATAAGGAGTGTACACCACAAACACCAAGCGTGTGCGTCATCTCAAAATAGTTCGGATAATTCCGATTCCCAGACGAAATGCATAAATTTTTATTGATACCCTGTTTTTAGAACCTTTTTTTTTTTTTTAGTTCCGCGCACGGCTTCGACCATGAATGAAAATTCAGTTCACTAACATCATATCCGTTAACTGACTGAATTCGCATCCATTTGATAAAATGTAGTTTTGTCGCTTTGCTGTGCTTTCGTCAAGCTTCCTTCTTTCCATCCACTTGCCAAGATGAACCATTCAGGAATATGCTAACACATGAGTGCATATTTGCAAAAAAAAATTTCAAGGAAAATAGGCAATAAATGAACTGTAGTCAATTGATAACATTTACTGTATCTGTCAAGAGACTGAACGCGCATGCGTTTGAAAAATGATTTTTTTTTCTTTGCTTTCTTGGCCAAGTGTCTTTTTCCCATCCATGCACTTGCCGATATGAACCAAAGTATGCAAACATTATGAGTGAATATTCGCAAAAATGTTTTCAGGAAAATAGGTATTCTATGTATAGTTTAATTAATAACACATCCGTCAAATGACTGAACTCGCATAAATTTGAAAAAATCTTCTTGTCGCTGTGTTTTTTTTTTGTAGTCAAGTGTCCTTCATCCAATTGACGAGATGAACTTTTTTCGCGTCGCGAAACATAAGAATCGTTGTGTAATGGAGTTTGCAAGTCCGCGTAAGGTTCCGGACCTTGAGTCTTCAAGGATGGTCCACTATTATTTAGACAGCATGTTTTCTTCTATTTTTGTGTGTGTGTGTGTGTGTCGTGGATGAAGACCGCAGAGGTCAAAGCTGGGATCGGAAAAACGGATCCCATTGAGGTCAACAAAGCCTTGGGGCATTCGTGTTGTGTTGCCGGGTACCGATGACGAGGGTCAGGTCATCCATCCGCACACACGGAATTCGTGTCCCGTCGTCGTCGATGGTCGACATCCCTCCGAGGCCAACGTCGTCTTATATTCTCGCACTGTATACAGGAAAACCAGGCATGGAAATAATGACGATTATACGATAATCGAACCAGTCTCTCGATCATGGGTTGTACTGTAAACTGTACTAGTGTACTGTATATATTTACGTTTCGATTCTCAATCTATTTACTCTCGTCGGGGACGTTTAAAATTTGGGATTTTCTGCGGCGGAACTTCTTGAGCGAATCATTTTTGTGACCTTCGACTTACGGATGGCATATACTGACCCTTCGCCGAAATTTTCTGCGAATCAGTGTGTTGTTGCATATATAAAGTTGGACCCCGAGATGCGGACAGAGTTGGTGCTTGGAACTCGTCCCTATATACATATCGGTTCATCCACGTGTTGGATCTTGTTCTTGCATAGACTTTAATGCAAACATATTTCACTGGTTCTCCTGCATATCAAAAAGTAGGAATGAGTCCCCTAAAAATTAAATAAAAGTTGTTTCCCTCAACTTCTATATACAGAAAACATCTGTGCAGTGGAAAGTGGAAACCCACATAAAAGCAGATTTTTTTTGCCTGAAAAGGAGCTCAAAAATCAATGAACAAGACTAGGTATTGGTATCATGTGCACAGATTATTGCAAAAAAATTGAAAAAAGAAGCACAAAATCAGATTTATTTTGTGAAACAGAGTACATTTATATTAAATGTATTTTCAATTTTGTGAAAATAAATAGCTCAATTTGTTTATGATATCAGAATTTAGACCAAACTTTTTCTAATTTTCTGGAAAATGTTGGCAAAGTGTCCCTATCTCAAGCCATTGGCTGGATGTTGTGGCAAGGTAACAGCTGTATAGGTGAAAAAAAATGTATTAAGAGAAAAGCCAACTTTTATTTTTCATCAGATAATTTCAAATGCCATTGCCTTTCCAAAATTTTAGTTAGAAATAAAAGGCTTCATTGCTACAGTACTTTTATCATGTTGAAATTTCCTGGCGGACCCGCAAGAAATTTCCGTGGACCAGAGTGCTGGTCCGCGGACCACGGGTTGGGGAACACTGCCCATAACACGGGGAGAGAATCCCACAAGGAAAAAAAAAATCATTATGCAGAGAAAATCGTTGTAGAAGGAGAGAGAGACCACGTATATATACTGTTTTAAAAAAGCCCTGTATACTGGGTCACGACCGACTCTCATTCGAATCCAGTACCCGCAGTCATAATTTTACTTTCCACGTACTACTCTGTGAACGCGAAGGTCGTGGGTTCGGAAACGAGTCCTTGGGCAGGGGATCTCTGGCTGCAGCTGACCATTGACCCTGTGGCCACGTAAGTCCGCTTCTAAATCATGGGGGCCCGGTAACGTAAAAATGTCAACCTTCCGTTGGCGTATCCCGAATGGGGCGCATCCCGAATTCAGCCCAAAGAATATAACGTTTATGCCGTCATATTGTTGAAATGTATAGGCATTTTCATATTGGCAAAATAAACTTTGATGTGTGTGTGTGTCTTTCTTTTTTTTTGTCGCTAGGGATTGCGTTAAACAGTGGAACCTCGTAACAACGAACTCCCACTGACCCCTGAGAAAAATGCCTTGTTACGAAATTCATTATATAGCATTCAAGACCGACATTTTAGGAGGAAACAGCTATTTTACATGTTTTAAAGTAGTGTACTCCCACGATGGACATGTGAGGAATCGTAAAAATTTACACCATCTTTTGATGAAGTAAAGAAGAAAATTCAAAATACAAATACAGTAAATGCAATTTACCCCTCATCCTTGTGATCAATATACAGTACATACATGTGGGCTCTCCATACAGCAATCTTGTCTACAAAAATTTTATCAGTATAAAGAATTTTCTGGTCCTTAATAAAAAGAAAAGCCCATAAATTAGACCAAATATCGGTATTAGACAATTTAAATGCTTATTGGTAATATATTGAAGTTTTATTCTTAATTCCAAAAACTGAAGACCTTTTAGGTCAAACACAATACTGTACATGCAGTTTTTCCTTATACAGTATAGTGGATGGTTTGCATAATTGATTATTTTCACTCAATGTACACAGGCTGCCACTGAAATTTGCTTCGGATAGAGCACTCAGCTTTGGATTATGAACAAGCATGATGCTGTTTTCCATGATTTTAATTTTAGGGTGAGATATGGCTGCCAATTACAATTTTTAAAGGGATTGAATATTTTTTCTGTATTATTGACTATGTTGAGCCTTTTTTCCGGGTTCTAAATTTTTCGGTGTTGATTTCATGTTTATCTACATGCAAAAAGATAATGCAGGGATTTATAAAGGATATTTTGAATGTGCTTCTAACTGACTGTTTCCATCATTCAATGTGTAAAGATTTTTTTCGGTATTACTGTATTGACTACGTTTTTCATCCTGTTTTCAAACATCTAAATTTTGGGGTAAGATGTGGCTTCCGACTATCCTTTCAAGTGAATAACTATGTTTTTCTGTATTATTCCCTAGTTTGAGCTTTTTTCTGGGTTCTGAATTTGTTGGTGTTGATTTCATGTAACAGTATTGAATACTCTTGTAACGGACTGCTTCCATCATTTGATGTTTAGCAGAAGTCTTCAGTCAAGGTAATTCGTAAGGTCTGAACCTTATTACAGGTGGACTCTCTCTCTCTCTTTCTCTATGACGGTTTTGTAGACAATTAATTTCTCGACATGATGAATTTTTTGTGGTCCCAATATAGGGTTTTTCCTTCGTGTTGTAAGGTTTCTGAACAACGATACTCTCCCTGAAACGATTTTTTTTTTTGGTTCTTTGGATTTTTGTTGTTGAGGCAGTCCATCTGCATATTGGCAGCCAGTATTCACAGCTCTGCTAAATATATATTGGAAGTTTTCAGCGATTATCGACAAATGACGAGTGTTTCGCAAGATCAAACAGTGGTCGATTCTCTGCAAATGAATATTTTTTTGTATTTTTTCTTTCCCTTTTTATTTTGCCCAGACCCTGTACAAAAGAAGTACATTCGGATGAAGGACGAAAAGGCGAGGAAAGAGCTCGTACAGAAGTCCTGTCGATGCAATGCTGCGAGGTTGAAGGACTCGGGAACTAGGGCTGGGCTGTGACCTCGATTCACGCCGAGCTTCGCGCTGGTGCGACCGACAGATCGGGTCGCGAGTTGACTTCATATACGTACTGCCTCTTTGCAACCCGACACGAACGCTTCGCACTGACTCTCCGAAATCGTGCCGATTAACCCCAGGTCGCCAATTTTTCTTCTTTTGGCAACTGTTGAAGAGAAGTCTCTCTTACGAAAATATCGTTTTTATTTGCAGCAGAAGAAAAAAAAAAAGAAGAAAAAGACGTCCTAAATACGGTTTTTTTCCGTCTTTTAAGGTTTCTGAACGACGATATTCTCTCTGCAAAGAACTTTTTCTGGTGCCTTGAATTTTTGTTCTTGAGGGAATCCACCTGTATACATTGTCAGCCAACATTCACAGCTCTTATAAATGTTGCGGAAATTTCAAGCGACCTTGAATAACCCAAGGTTGCAATTTTTTGTCAACTGCTCAAGAGAAGTCTCTCTTTAAAAAATATCTCTCTTTTTTCAGCTGAAGAAAAAAAAATACGGTTCTTTCCTCGCGTTTTAAGGTTTCTGAAAGACGATATTCTCTCTGCAACGAATTTTTTCTGGTCCCTTGAATTTTTATTCTTGAGGGAATCCACCTGTATATTGGCAGCCAGCATTCACAGATCTTCTAAATATGGTGGGATTTTTAAGCTACCATGAATAACCCCTGGTCGCTAATTATTAACTTTTTGACAACTGCTGAAAAGGAATCCTTCGCTTCCAAAAAACTCTCCTTTTGGCGCTGAAGAAAAAAAGGCTGTTGATTGTTTCGCCAGACAGTTAATTTGGCTGTGCGTAGGAGAAAAGAGAGTTTGTTCAGTAGAAATTCAAACAAGTACCGCAAACTATATGATGGCTTCTAATAAACTGATGATTGATGTACATGTACAGTAGTTGAAAATTTATTGCGTCTAAATTTTCTTTTCCCTTCATAAAGTAATCAAACATAATGAATATCAAGAGAGAAGTCCACTATATATACAGAGAAGTCTATGCACTACTGTATATACAGAACAGCTTTATATAGGTGGATAACACAACGTTACATAAACTATATAAACATGGACTCTCTCTCTACAGCGAAATTCCAGGGACCAGAAAAGAATTCGCCATACAGAGAAAATTTCTTTGTAGACAAGATTGTTGTAGAAAGAGTCCACCAGTATAAAGTTTCAGACCCCACGTATTACCTCGACTAAAGAATTATACGTTATGTATCGAATGAGGGAAACAGTCTATTACAAGCACATTCAACATTTTCTTGATAAGTTCCTGCATTATTCGTTAATACTCTAGCGTTTAGTTTTACATGAAATCAACACAAACAAATTTAGAACCCGGAAAAAAGGCTCAACGTAGTCAATAAAAAATATAAATCTTCATTCGTTTGAAAAATGTATTCGGCAGCCATATCTTACCGAAAAATTTAGAGTTTCGAAAAAAGGATCACTTGTTCGTAATCCAAAGCTGAGTCCACTATCCGAAGCAAATTTCAGTGACAGCCCGTGTCCATCGAGCGAAGAAATCTATTATACGAACGATCCATACTGTATAACGAAAAACTACATTGTGTTTTGATTTAAACGTCGTCATATTATGGAATTAATAATTGAACTTCAAGATATTTCCAATGTGCATGTAAATTGTCTACTATTGCGTCTGATTAACTTTTTTAATGTAGATGGCTGGATAAGAACACTGAAAAACACCGTAAGCGATATTCGATCCTTCAATAAACTTGGAATTAAAGTTTTCGAATAAAATTTAAGAGCTGAAGCGTGGAATTGAGCTCGATAAAATTCGAAAGATCACATCAGCATGAATGTTCGTCTTGAAAAAAATTTCATTTTCTCACATCATCAAACGGGGACATTATACTGAATCCATTATTTTTTTTATCTGTAAATCGAGAAAAACTCTGAGTACTATTCTAGTTTTAAAATATTGGCCCAAGGTGAATCTCTACGCGGAAAAAAAACAGAAAAGCTGAAAATTTCAGCCATTATATTTCGAAAAATTTTGAACTGTGTGATGTGAACTGTAGAGTCGTGTACATGCACTGAATCATATTCATTAATTTCGTATAAATTTTGTTCGTCTTTTCCAATCGCAATGAAAATGCGTCTGATTGGATTGTGTGCTTCTTTTTTGTTTTTTACTTTACGAAAACAATTCCCAGCATGGATGAGGCATTTTAAGGAGTTTTTTATATTTCCTTACGATTACTTTTTTCGCTTCATACCCATTTCAGTTACAGTATTCTTGAAAACGTAAGGGCAGTTTTCGAAATGATTCTGCGACTTAATAGCCTCACAAAGTTTTGAAAATGCTGTAAACAGTTTGCAATAACCAGATCATGGATCTTCCGTCCAGCATAGGTCAAGATTATTTTCAAAAGTAACTTCAGTGAATCCAGTAATTTCGGGAATCAAAGCTTCTCTATTAACAAGTCTATCATCATTGAAGAACGAGGAAACTTATGGAACTCTTTAGCGAATCCAGTTTATTTTCGCAACAAAAAAAAAAACGATTTCATTTCGGATTGCTGTTTACATTTTGCTTGACATTGAATAGGATCGAAAATTTTTAGTGGATAAAATGGAGATGAACGCTAGTAAAGTACAGTACTTAAAAATCCCGATCGTACTTGTAAGGAGTTACAGTATTTTTAAAAAATGAAAAAAAGTGTCTTGGAGACTCTCGAGGTTTCGTTGTTCGACCTCGAACCTTGCCGACCTCTTTTTCTCCTTCGTTTCTTCAGCCTTCTTATTGGACTTCTTTCCTTCAGGGCCTCCCCGAATCTAGTTTCTCCATCTGACTCGAATGGAACCCACAGAAATATCAGCCTTGAACACCACAGCCTTATTTTATTAATTTTTTGTTGATGCAAAATTGCAGCATTTTGAAAGAAGTACATTTTAAAAATCTTGTGACGGCTGTCAAAAGGATAAATTGGAATAGAGCCGAGAATACTGACTGTTTTTACATTTATATCCGTTATATTACTGTGAAGCCGTATTTTTGATGCCAGATGCCTCGAGGTGTTTTGAAAATATGTCCCCCAATTAAATCCCAAGCGTCGTTTACTGATCTTTTTATTTTTGAAAATAGTCACGAAAAAAGAACGGAAAAATAAGCTTTTTCCAGAAATGTTTTCTGAAATTCACTGATAATAAACATTTGGACTTTCTCCACGATGAGATTCAAGGGACCAGAGAATTTTGTTCCGGAGAACCCTTGTAACATGGGGAAAAAACCCTATTTGACCACACACACACAAAAAATTAGTTAAAAATCGTTGTAGACAAGATTGTTGTAGAGAAAGTCCCCCTGTATAAAAATCAAGTTTTCAATCTCACGATATTTGAGGAAAATAAATTTTCGATTTAATTTACGAAAAACTTGGCCAAGTTCAATCTTAAATTTCAAACTGAAATACCAATGAAGAATGACTTCACGTTGAAATTTAAAATATTAAGGGTCAGAATTTTTTGTGGCATTGATCTTACAGCATCTAACGTACTTTAATTTTCAATAATGTACCTAATTTTGGAATTAATTTACAAAACGCTTGGCCAAGTTCAATGATGAATTTCAAACTGAACGGTCAATGAAAAATGGAGTCCATGCAAGAATTGAAAATCCCAAGACGCAGACCTTTTCTTTACATTGATCTTAAAGTATCTGGCTTATATTTATTTTCAATGTCTCATTTTCTATTGAATCTCATTGCAGAAATATTCAACAAGTACTGTATTTAAAAATACTAATTCGCGTATAGCGTTTGAGCCGAATAAATTTCTCCGAAAAGGGACGAAATACTGTTTTTTTTTCTTCTAGGTAAACTGAATGCCCTTTTTTTTAACAAATCAGAAGAACCCCCCATCTGCCAGAGAAGTGCCCTCGAGAAATGCCCGAAAAGTAAAATGCTTTCTGAGTATATATCTCTGTTTTCCCCCCTTTTTTCTCTCTGGACTTGCTGTAAAATGAGGTTTTCCCTTTTGCTAGCATAAACCCGTCATAATTTGGTAATTTTTTTTTCTATATAGTCTGCTTCGCAATAAGCGCCTGCTGCGGCCTTGTGGGCAGAACTGCCTCCTGGAAGATGCTGGGTTCGGGAAGGAGAGACTGGTTGGCCTTCGCCACGGGTTTTCATTGCTGGGCAGCAGTTCCTAAAAAGAAGAAAGAAAAAAATCAAAAGCATCTCATAGACTACACGTTTCCAGAGGGAAGATTTTTCCCTCTTCAGCTGTGAAATTATTCGGGTTGATTATGGCTCGTAAACTTGTTGAATGAGCGTTTAAAAAATTGGGAGGAATAATCTGCCGTTTGCTGGTTCGGGGGAAATCACGCAATTGCCTCGGTTCGGAAACGAGTGGAATGTAGAATTTTATGTTTTCCATGATTTTTTGGAAAGTTAAAGTCTTACCACAAAAAAAGAGCAGAGCATGATCAGGTTACATTTTGGTAACGATTTTATTTTAACAAGGCTTTTACTGGTCTCTATATGACTCTGTAATACGATTCTATCATTATTTATTTATTAAAAATTACCTGTTCATTTCAAGTATGTTTAGACTGGGAATGTAAGCTTTCCTCGAGCATATAACCACTTTTTTTTCAACCTGTAGATAATTGAATGTTTTTTAGTTAAATCCACAGGTATTTTTTCTATCGAAATACGAAAAACGCATTTGATCAAATTAAAAACCCAAATAATGCTAGGAACATTTAACAAAATCCGAGGATTCGAAGTTTTTTTTTTTTTGAAGAATAAACTGAGTCGGTGATTCATCGGGTGTGATTCCGAATTACCGAAAGGGGGTAACCAATTTCAAAAGTGGGCTAACTCGTTCTTTTAAACATTTTAATTTTTTTTTAATATGGCCACAGTCTTCCACAGAATGAAAATCAGCTGAGCTTTTGCTGAAAAAAGCAAGGTTTGGGAAAATGCAAGGGATACAATTAAGTTGCAAACTGTCAAGGAATGTTTATCGTGTGCTCATGAAAGCAATTATCTATTTCCTTAATGCTGTAGTCGTACCTGATATAAACCTTCATTTTCATTGATCAGACCAATGCAGTATCAAATCTAATTATTCAATATTTTTATTCTGTTTATTGGCGTGTCGATTACCATATTATTGATATAGAGAGCGATTGAGCTCATGTTCGGATACCGGAAATGGGTGCAGACAAACAGTGGGGGAGTAGAAAATACGGAATAAATTGAATTATTCAAGCTTTTTGAATGATTATGCATTCGACTATTGTGATTAATTGAGGGTGAACAAAAAGGCCTAGATAAATTTTAATTTTACCTGCTTGCTTTCATTTTGAATCCACAATTGATCAATGATACTCACTGTCTGTATGCGGTGAATATTTAAAATTCCTGGAACTGTGGGTGATTTTAAGTTGGGCTCTTTTTCATGAATGAATGAACAAATGAACAGAACACTTTATTTGCTGCTTTTCAGCATTCACAAGGTTCAATCAAGATTTCCACAACCAAACACCCTGTTGATGCAATTTTCTGAGATTATCCCAGCCATCTGCAATGTATTTTTAAAACACCATCTGAGACACTTCGAAGACTAAAGAGAGATTAATGAGTATAAACACTGATCACTAAAAATCACTAAATGCTGTAAACAGTTTGCAATAACCAGATCATGGATCTTCCGTCCAGCATAGGTCAAGATTATTTTCAAAAGTAACTTCAGTGAATCCAGTAATTTCGGGAATCAAAGCTTCTCTATTAACAAGTCGATCATCATTTAAGAACGAGGAAACAAATGGAGCTCTTTAGCGAATCCAGTTTATTTTCGCAACAAAAGAAACACGATTTAATTTCGGATTGCTGTTTACATTTTGATTGACATTGAATAGGATCGAAAAGTTTTAGTGAATAAAATGGAGATGAACGCTAGTACAGTACAGTACTTAAAAATCCCGATCGTACTTGTAAGGAGTTACAGTATTTTAAAAAATGAAAAAAAAAGTGTCTTGGAGACTCTCGAGGTTTCGTTGTTCGACCTCGAACCTTGCCGACCTCTTTTTCTCCTTCGTTTCTTCAGCCTTCTTATTGGACTTCTTTCCTTCAGGGCCTCCTCGAATCTAGTTTCTCCATCTGACTCGAATGGAACCCACAGAAATATCAGCCTTGAACACCACAGCCTTATTTTATTAATTTTTTGTTGTTGCAAAATTGCAGCATTTTGAAAGAAGTACATTTTAAAAATCTTGTGACGGCTGTCAAAACGATAAATTGGAATACAGCCGAGAATACTGACTGTTTATACATTTGTTTCCGTTATATTATTGTGAAGGCTTATTTTTGATGCCAGATGCTTCGACGGGTTTTGAGAATATGTCCCCCAATTAAATCCCGAACGTCGTTTACTGATCTTTTTATTTTTGAAAATAGTCACGAAAAAAGAACGGAAAAATAAGCTTTTTCCAGAAATGTTTACTGAAATTCACTGATAATAAACATTTGGACTTTCTCCACGATGAGATTCAAGGGACCAGAGAATTTTGTTGCGGAGAACCCTTGTAACATGGGGAGAAAACCCTATTTGACCACACACACACAACAAATTAGTTAAAAATCGTTGTAGACAAGATTGTTGTAGAGAAAGTCCCCCTGTATAACAATCAAGGTTTCAATCTCTACGATGTTTGAGGAAAAGAAATTTTCGATTTAATTTACGAAAAACTTGGCCAAGTTCAATCTTAAATTTCAAACTGAAAGACCAATGAAGAATGACTTCACGTTGAAAATTAAAATCTTAAGGGGCAGACTTTTTTGTGGCATTGATCTTACAGCATCTAACGTACTTTAATTTTCAATAATGTACCTCATTTTGGAATTAATTTACAATACGCTTGGCTAAGTTCAATGTTGAATTTCAAACTGAAGTCAATGAAAAATGATTCCATGCAAGAATTGAAAATCCCAAGACGCAGACCTTTTCTTTGCATTGATCTTAAAGTATCTGGCTTATATTTATTTTCAATGTCTCATTTTCTATTGAATCTCATTGCAGAAATATTCAACAAGTACTGTATTTAAAAATACTAATTCACGTATAGCGTTTGAGCCGAATAAATTTCTCCGAAAAGGGACGAAATACTGTTTTTTTTTTCTTCTAGGTAAACTGAATTCCTCTTTTGTTTAACAATCAGAAGAACCCCCCATCTGCCAGAGAAGTGCCCTCGAGAAATGCCCGAAAAGTAAAATGCTTTCTGAGTATATCTCTGTTTTCCCCCCTTTTTTCTCTCTGGACTTGCTGTAAAATGAGGTTTTCCCTTTTGCTAGCATAAACCCGTCATAATTTGGTAATTTTTTTATTCTATGGTCTGCTTCGCAATAAGCGCCTGCTGCGGCCTTGTGGGCAGAACTGCCTCCTGGAAGATGCTGGGTTCGGGAAGGAGAGACTGGTTGGCCTTCGCCACGGGTTTTCATTGCTGGGCAGCAGTTCCCAAAAAGAAGAAGAAAAAAAATCAAAAGCATCTCATAGACTACACGTTTCCAGAGGGAAGATTTTTCCCTCTTCAGCTGTGAAATTATTCGGGTTGATTATGGCTCGTAAACTTGTTGAATGAGCGTTTAAAAAATTGGGAGGAATAATCTGCCGTTTGCTGGTTCGGGGGAAATCACGCAATTGCCTCGGTTCGGAAACGAGTGGAATGTAGAATTTTATGTTTTCCATGATTTTTTGGAAAGTTAAAGTCTTACCACAAAAAAAGAGCAGAGCATGATCAGGTTACATTTTGGTAACGATTTTATTTTAACAAGGCTTTTACTGGTCTCTATATGACTCTGTAATACGATTCTACCATTATTTATTTATTAAAAATTACCTGTTCATTTCAAGTATGTTTAGACTGGGAATGTAAGCTTTCCTCAAGCATATAACCACTTTTTTCAACCTGTAGATAATTGAATGTTTTTGAGTTAAATCCACAGGTCTTTTTTTCCATCGAAATACGAAAAACGCATTTGATCAAATTAAAAACCCAAATAATGCTGGGAACATTTAACAAAATCCGAAGATTCGAAGTTTTATTATTTTTTTAAAGAATAAACTGAGTCGGTGATTCATCGGGTGTGATTCCGAATTACCGAAAGGGGGTAACCAATTTCAAAAGTGGGCTAACTCGTTCTTTTAAACATTTTAATTTTTTTAATATGGCCACAGTCTTCCACAGAATGAAAATCAGCTGAGCTTTTGCTGAAAAAAGCAAGGTTTGGGAAAATGCAAGGGATACAATTAAGTTGCAAACTGTCAAGGAATGTTTATCGTGTGCTCATGAAAGCAATTATCTATTTCCTTAATGCTATAGTCGTACCTGATATAAACCTTCATTTTCATTGATCAGACCAATGCAGTATCAAATCTAATTATTCAATATTTTTATTCTGTTTATTGGCGTGTCGATTACCATATTATTGATATAGAGAGCGATTGAGCTCATGTTCGGATACCGGAAATGGGTGCAGACAAACNCTTGAAATGAACAGGTAATTTTTAATAAATAAATAATGGTAGAATCGTATTACAGAGTCATATAGAGACCAGTTTATCTTGATCTTTTTCATTTTATTCGTATTTTCTATATTTTCCAAATAAAACATCAAATGATTGGGAAACATCATCATTTTGCAAAGGCATCCAGTCATTGGCGATTTTTTCAATGGAATACGGATGAAACTTCATTGAAAAGGATGAGACCTTAAAGTGAAGAATTAATGTCTGGAAACGAAGCAAGCTGATTAATAAAGCAGAAAAGAAAATATTTTACATGGTGCCCCATCCATCAGAAATTTGTTTTCTCAAGGAATAAATGCGCAATTTATTTTTCCTCTTTCTCCTGAGGGAGATTTTCTTTCTGGAAACCCTGTAAAGTGCGTCTAAAGAGTCCAGAGAAAAAGCCCCCCCTCTGGGGATGAAAAGAAATGATACCTGGACGCTGCATGGAGCTCAACTACGCAGAAAATTGAGATGCTCTTGATGCAGTTCAAGGAGACCCCGCCATCGATACGAATAAAAACCACTTGCTTCACTTTATTAATAATGTTCGCCCTTCAGTGAGCCGAGGTTAGTCCATAAACTTAGGGAAGCATTGCAAAATTTAATCGCACAAGGGCAGATGTTGACTATATAACGTCCTCGGTTTGCTTGCGGTCTTGAGCACGGTTTGAAAAAATAAGTTATTTTTTCGTGGCAGGAGAAAGATGGCTTTTCACACCAGGACTTCACATTTCCGTAACTATTTTTTTTTAATTTCTTAGAATTTTAGGTGATTTTGGAATATGTATCGCATTTCAACGAGTAGAGAGAGAAAGGAAAAGCCTTCGAAATTACCTTTCCAGAAACTTTCGGTGATCGAGACACAATTCTTGTCACTTTCAATTATACGTGATTATTGATTACCCAGAAAAAAAAAGTCTTCAGTTCTTGCCCCGCTTAATCGAGCTTTTATTGTTGCGTAAAATTTCATAACGTCATTTTTTAAAGCAAAAAATAACACAGGAAAAGAATTCTGTCCCGAAGTCCGCGTTTGTGTTGATGGGAAAGACATCAGTTTTCAAAATGTCTGCTTCATTTCGATTGATTTAAATATTTTGAAAATTTGCAACCAATTCAACCAATCCTTCAACCAATTTTTTAAGGAACATTATTCTGTTTTGCGGGTCATCGGAGCTTTTAGAAATACGAAGCACATTTGTCTGAACATACACAGCATCGACATTATGCCTGATTTTTAAACATTTTGAAATATATAAAAGGATCATGCATCCCTTTGGGGATGCTCCGATCCTAATGTGATCTTCACTCCATAACATCCTCTTATAATTTAAATATTTGTTGCGAAAAAATTTGCCTCTGGATCAAAAAGGTAGAGGAAAGTGCCCCTTAAGCCGCAATATACGTAGAGATTCAGCGCATGCAAAGGAATGGCGAGGAAGTTTTATTTTTATTTGCATTTCTGTTTTTTTTTTAAATGACTTCGAACAAGTGAGAATGGCTGAGCGGACTGAAACTTTCCGCAAATTGAAACTTTCATTTGCTCTATGAAAATGAACACGCGCATGTTGCAATAAAATAGAGACCCACGAACCGTTTGCAAAATATCCTATTTGTTATTCCAACCAGATTACCAATTTCAGCTTCAAAAAGAAATGCATTTCCATCCAATATTCAAGTTTCTGCGCAACCACAAAAAATATATATATTTTCGCTTTGCTGAAATAAATTAGAAAACGAGCGATGTGCAGCGAAAGTAGGGCAGAAATTATTTTCCACAAATATTGCTCTCTAATGACTAACGTTTGTATCAAGATTTCCATCCCTGATCAGGATTTATGTAAATATTCTTGCCTAATTGAAAAGGATATTTGCGAAACACGACTGGGCTGGAAAATAAATTAGATGAAACACACGAGGATTTCCGACGTCGTTCATAATCATTCCATCCTTTGCAACCGCAATATTCGTTCGCAGATTTAATCAATCAATCGCTTGGCGCATTTGCGTCTAAATTGTCAAAAATTGTTTCCCTTTTCAAGTGGGCAACCAATTCCGGGTACTGTATATCTGAAAATCTTCATTCTGCCGTTGGAACTGAACCAGTTGAACCCTGAAACAGGGATACTTTCCTTTCGAACGATATATCGGGTTACGTCACTCCATATCAAAGCCGCCCAGAAGCTTCATTTTCGCACGGAAAAGCCATGAAACCACCTGGTCGCAATTCTTTTCATGAATGTTTTACTACAATATAACTAACGGAGCCGAGGAAAACGGTTCTGAAGTGCATAAAGTACCGCATGCAAAGTCAGCAGTGACAAGGAAGAAGAAGAAGAAGGAATGATGCAGGAGAAATTTCCGAAGGCGTCGCCCCGTCAAGGAAACTACTGTAATGCGTTTAAGGGAGCGACTCGCCTTGAAACAGGCGCCGGTGCCGTTAAGAAGGCGGCAATAAGTCGCCTCGCTCATGACCGAATCCAACAACATAAGGCAGCTGCTGCTGCTGTTCCCTCATCAGCATACCAGTAAAAGGCCGAAGGTTGCTTCCTTTTTTTTCGCTTCAAGTACAGAAAATAACAACTCCTGAAAGTTTGTGTCGGTGTTTTATGAACATAATTACGCCATTTCAATATATTTGCTAGATTAACGCAATTTTAAAGGCCGCGTGCTGATTCTGCGCACCGATTTCATAAATTGTAGAGGAAAAACCTGCAAAAGCATCAAAAGTTCAATTTTGCAGACAGATAGATGGATCGAAGAAGTACTGTAAAGGCTGTCAATTTGTCTACCAACCCTGAAAAAGGTTCTCGTGCAGCCACAGAAAGGAAATATTCTTTTTTAAAGAATACAATTCAACAGGTTGCTAACTGAAATGCATTTGATTTTTTGCTGTTTTTTTACTCCAAAAATTGTTTCAAATCCACATTGGTCCATGTTTCAGACATTCTCTCAAATTTCGGGCCTTTAAAAAAGTGTAAAAATCAAAGTTCATTCAAAAAAAGCTAATGTTAAAGTTTACTCGAAATTTTTAAATCCATGCATAAAAATACTGGTGAAGATTTTTGTTCTGGACTGTGGACAAACAAAAGGATGATTATATTGCCCAGTGAATATGAATTCATAAAAGTGCTATTACACCTGAGAATGTATGTCAGGAAAACACCTCCAAAGCACAGTACATTATAATTTTAGTATAATACTTCATTTCATTGTTTAAGCTCTTGGATGACAGCAGCAAACAATTGTAGGATGCACAGCACAATTTCAGATTACTGCACTCAAAGAATAGCAAAGGAGAGAAAAAAATCAACAGAAAAAAATTCAAATTTGAAGAGGAAAAGTACTGAGTGAGATAAATGTATGGTTTGTTTACTGAATTCATGAGATTGGAAATAAGAGGGAAAGGTCACATATGCATTCAACAAAAATTCAAAATGTTTTTTGTACAGGGTTTACTTTACTTGAATATTGTTTTCATGGCTTTGGTTTTTTTTATTTTGATTGAGTCAATGATGAGAAATTATTACCATGGAAGAAAGACCAATTAAAAGCAGAGATGGGAGTTTCGTTTTTAAGTAACCACCAGATTAAAATATCTCGCTCTCTCATCTCCATCTCTTTCAAATTCCCTGTAATGTATTTTTGAATCAATTTGAGCATGTAAATGTTGGTCTGTTATCACCTGCTCAGGAAAACCAACGGGTTTACAAAAATCGACGCAGCAACTGGAACAGTACCCATGAAGGAATAATGCGATTTGCTAAAAATAACGTCCAAATGTTTAACCACAGCTGTCAAAAAATTGTTCCATCACTTCATGCTGACATAATGATGACACTATTCGAATCATCGCCATCGCAGAATGTACAGTATACAGTACAGTGTTATTACTGTGCTACGTTTAATGCGGTGAATAAATCATGAAAAATTATACATTTTACTCTTCCTGAAAATTAACTGTATAATTACAGTCCTGCATCGAAAAGATCATGTGAATCTTGTTGGAGGCCGTAACGTTGCTTGACGTTAATGACCCCGACTTAAAATTCGTAGGAATCTTGAAAATAAGAATTTTATCCAATTTTACATTAATTATTTCTGCCTGTGTAGAGGTCGTCAATAAAAACTGAAGACTCTTGAAAATCGATCCCATTTTACGAAAAAAAAATACAGATGGCGGATTCTCTTGTCTACAACGAATTTCTCTCTATAAAGAATATTTTTGGTCCCATGATAGGGTTCTCTACACATGTGATAGGGATTATCTACAGTGAAATTCTCTCCAGGACGATTTTTTCTTCTGAAACCTTGAATTTCGTTGTAAGTAAGAGAGTCCACGTGTACTGTATATTATTTTAATCTATTCGAGCCTATGGGGAAAAATGTTGAAAATCTAGAAATTCTAGATTTTCTAAGAGACATGCTGGTGAGCATGCTGATATGCGAAATAAAACACTTTTTACGCAGGAATAAAAATGGGAAGAAGGGGGTATTTATTCAAGGAGAGAAGGAAAGGGGGGAGGGGTTCGAGGTGTGAGAACGGATGATCACACCTTTTTTCCCTGGTTCGTTTGCCTGTAGCTGCCAAGGACCCCACTGCGTCTGGGTTTTTGGGTGGCGAAGCCAGCAGCAGTAGTAATAAGTGCGGGATAGTCATATACGGCAGGGGTAGGCAAACTTTTCTAGATGTGGCACAGTATCAAGTACAAAACATGTACATGAAATAAATGGTTTTTTTTTATCAGGCAACTCTTATAAGCCATTTTTTGGATGTTGACCCCTTTGAAGGGATCCGGTAGAAGGCAGAACCTGGACCAGAACCCAAGTTTCAACCTTTATTGTTGAGCTTCCCTGTCTTTAACTCTGTTTGCAAATACTGTACATCCATGACTTTGGGTTTTTGGAGCGCAGAAAATTCGTTCAGAATTGCAGCAATTTCAATAATATCATGTCCCCAGCTGGGCTACATTTTTTTATTCAATCATTTACCTAAACCCTCACCATGATTGTGATTTAGTCTCAGTTTGACATCTACGACATTTGTGTGTGTCTTGACTCATGAATGTGTTGTCAAAATATCAGCCCATAGAATTTCCTTTTTGATGGAATAAACTTACACCTTGAATCATGAATTCAGCTGACTAACTTTTCAGCTCACAAGAATTGCCTTTAATGGAATTTACAAATCAGCTGAGACCTCACTGCATTTCATTCTTGACCCAAGTCCAGTCCATTGCATCAGAGTTTTCAAAAACATTGAAATGAACAAATATAGTCAGACATCTTGCTAAATCAAAATTTTAAGGAACAAAAACAAATTCCCAATCTAGAGAGATTTTGAGCTACAGAGTTTATGGGTGATAGGGCTTGTGACTAGAAAATAATCTGAGTCAAGGATGTTTTTGACTGACAGATGTTCAAGTTAGAGAGGTCCAACAACATTATACTGTAGTTCAGTGATGCAAACATTCTGCATAACACACATTTGTACTTTGATTGTCCACCCTCATCATACTCATTTTTTTTAATAGAAAAAATGTCCCTCGTAGCAAGTTTCATTCCCTTTCCAGGAATTTTCCAACATAACCCTTGAAGGTTCTATGCCAAAAAAAAATGTAGTTGAGAAGCCATTTTCAGCACCAGTTTCCATATTGCAACATTTCTCTGAAAATTTTTGATTATAGTTTTAATGCATTGTATCCAAGACAGTCATACTCATAATGTACTCAAAAATTTGTTCAACAGAAGTAAAAGCAGATTTTTTTTTTGAAAATATTTTTACAATTATTTTCAAATGTTTGGAAAAAAATCCAATTATTTTCCATGGAAGTCTACGTAATTCAGATCAAGTACCAATTGTACAACATACAAAGTGCTTCCTTTAATTACGTTCGTTGTACGCGGTATGCCTTTGTTCTGTACTTACTCTACTGCATTGGAGGCGCACGTTTGCGGACCATCCTGGCGGTAGTGGCGGACCATCCTTGCTGATAGGGGGGGGGGGGGGGGAGACAGGAGGGGGGAAGGGAAGCCTTGAGCACCAAGGCCGGAGTGCAGAGCAGCGCCCTCTCCGCGCTCAGGCCGTCGCCTCGGCGCTTTTCCTTTGGGGGCCAACGCGTGTGCATGCGCGCGCGCGGGCTGGGGCCGCCAACTTGCCCTCCTCCACCGGGTCCCTGACTGCCTTCACAAATTGGGGTTATATGGACTTGGCTTGTGTAATACCGTTTTTACTGTACTCGAGTACCACGCGCCCTCGAAGTAAAGCTGCGCACCCCTCTTTCTCTGTGAGAAATTTGTCTGGGTGTAAACACCAGGGTTTTTAGTGTTTTTTTTTCATCAAAAGTTGTGAACATTTTTCTAAATGTGAATCCATTTTCCCAATTAATATTTATTGGTCTTTCCTGCTTTTTACCATCTGAAAAAGCAGTTAAAATGTGTTGGTAATGTATGAAAGCTTCCTCAATTGGATTAATATTTCCCCTGTATATCCTTTACTTCCTGTTAAATCTGAACAAAAATGGCAGGAAATTGTAAATGGTGATATTCTGGGCATCACATTATTTCTTAAAGTTGTTGACAGGATGATTTTCTCTATATGAAGTATTTTATAGTTGAACCTCTCTAAGTTGAATTTCAAGGGACCAGCAAAACAAATTTGGCTCAGGGAGATTTTAAATTATTAAGGTTTGAGCCACAATACAAAGCTATTTTCTTCTGGGATGCATAGAAAATTGCCCAAATTTGTAAATAGTGGTATTCTGGGGCTTAAATTGCTTCTTAAATGAGTTGAAATGATGCTGAACTTGTGGACAGGGGTTCATTTGCTCAATAAAGTCTTTCTCTTCCTTTTGAAACGCATAAATTTCTGTTTTTATGGTTTTTTTCAATTTCTTGTGTAAAGAAAATAATAGCCAACAGGCCACAGAAAATTCCACTTACAGAGGTTTGAGGGGGAAAGCCTTCAACTTAGGGAGGTTTTTAGTGTATTATTTCTACAGGGATTCAGATGGGGATCTGAAAAAACAAAAGTTGTGAACATTTTTCTAAATGTGAATCCATTTTCCCAATTAATATTTATTGGTCTTTCCTGCTTTTTACCATCTGAAAAAGCAGTTAAAATGTGTTGGTAATGTATGAAAGCTTCCTCAATCGGATTAATATTTCCCCTGTATATCCTTTACTTCCTGTTAAATCTGGACAAAAATGGCAGGAAATTGTAAATGGTGATACAGTATTCTGGGCATCACCTCATTTCCTAAAGTTATTGTCAGGATGATTTTCTCTATATGAATTATTTTATAGTTGAACCTCTCTAAGTTGAATTTCAAGGGACCAGCTAAAAAAATGGCTTAGGGAGGTTTTAAATTATAACGGTTTGAGCTACAATACAAAGCTAATTTCTTCTGGGAAGCGTAGAAAATTGCCAAAATTTGTAAATAGTGGTATTCTGGGGCTTAAATTGCTTCTTAAATGAGTTGAAATGATGCTGAACTTGTGGGCAGGGGTTCATTTGCTTAATGAAGTCTTTCTCTTCCTTTTGAAACGCATACATTTCTGTTTTTATGGTTGTTTTTTTCAATTTCTTGTGTAAAGAAAATAATAGCCAACAGGCCACAGAAAATTCCACTTACAGAGGTTTGAGGGGGAAAGCCTTCAACTTAGGGAGGTTTTTAGTGTATTATTTCTACAGGGATTCAGATGGGGATCTGAAAAAAATTCAACTTGGGGAGGTTTGAGTTATGGAGGTTCACCTGTATCATTTTTTCTTGTCACATAAGGTTATCTTCCCATGTTATTCAGGTTCTCCACAATAAAATTCAAGTAACCAGTAAAAATTAGCTGTGGAGAGAATTATTCATTCTCCACAGCAAACCACAAAACATAAAGTTTCAAGTTCTCAAGGATGATATTCCGCGTTTTTCTTTTTCTTGCTTTCTGGTTTTTTATCATTTAAACTTGTGAATATTTTTCAGGTACTGTATTCCTTTTGGAACTGTTGAGAACTCTGATGCGAGTATGTGTGGCAAACATTTTTGGAACTGTGCGAAAACTGAGAACAGAATTTGAGTTGGAAAAATAAAACAAAAAAGTGTTTTTACTTAGGATAAAAAAGATGTGAATTTCCTCCTGTTTCTATGCGACATCATAGATATATTGTATTATCTTCCAGGTAAATTACCTTGGACTGCATTATGATAGCATTGAATGAATATAATTTCTTATAGAATAGCATATGTCATGGATGTGATCTTTTAAGCATAATGGTTAAAAGAATATTCTGATCTCTCAAAATATACACCCCTTACTGAATTATAAGTTTCTATTCGTTTGCATAGGTCTCTTAGAATTTATCTAACATGACAGCATAACTTTTTCAATGACAACGTAGATGTTTAAAATTTGCTTTCTATAGCCCAGTTAAAATCTGACATGCACTATATTTCCAAGCAATGCTAGAACTTTTGAATCGCGTGTACAGTACTTAACTATTACACAGTTTTCTAACATCTAATCTACTCTAAACTACTGTTTCACCTCTGCATCGAAATTTAAACATAATTTTTGTTTTGTTTCTTGAAGTCAAATACCCATCCATTTATCCGACAATTGAGCAACCCTACCAATTTGATTCGCCGTCAGTGCGTTGAATATTCGATGAAATTCAGGCATGTTCCGATGAAATTGCAAAACTAAAAAATTGCGAAACTATGTTTCTTATAATTAAATTGGGAACATCGGTCTTCAAATTGAGAAAGAAAATTCGGTCGGGACCATGCTCACGTTGCCATTATAATCAACTAGAAGAGGGCACGACAAAAATTGCGAAATAAAAATTCGGGAGACGCGAGAATATAATTGCATAGTTGAAAATATTCTGAACAGTATGTAACCTGTGTATTCTCTACCTTGTACCCAGGATTAAAATCCACAAACAAAATTAAAATGAAGCGTAAATTTTCAAATTCAATCATTTATAATCCACGAGCATGACCGGTAATTTTTAAATCACAGTGCTAACAAAAAAAGTTTCATAAAATGTTTCATTGGGCTTTCCCTTATACAGTATACTATGATCTGTTTCTCCTGAATGTTTGATCACAGCTGCCATCATTGGTAAGATAATTACAGTATTTTAAAGCAGCGCAGTCTCGGAAGATTTCTGCTTTTTTGCAAATTTTTTTTACAACTTCTCCAATTGCAAATTTTTTTTTCGTAAATATGCCAGAGCATGACCATTTCTGCGGAAATTTTCCAGTCCGCTGGCCTAAAAAGGTCGAGGAACAGCGTTCAAGAATATCCAGTCAACTTCGTTAGCTGTTGGGGAAAACGCGACAAGTGAAACCTCTCAATGTCCTTGAGGTGGCGTGGAGAAACGGTCCGCGCCACTAGATTCGCGAGGTGAGAGCCCTCGCATCCGCTCTTCCGACGCCACATGCTTCCGAAGGCGCACGTTTTGCGTCGAGTGCATTATAACAGCTCGAATAGTTCATTTACTGTACTGTGTACGGTAATCTATAGTACCATACCGCATGTGTCCATAGTTGTGGGAATGTCATGCATCAAATATCCTTCTTTCATGTGAAAAACAATCGAAAGGAAGTGATTATTTTGAATTTGGTGTCCAAGTTTTAAAATGCTTGCTGAAGTAGCCTGTGTTTCTAATTTTGCTTTCTGAATTGTGAATATGATGATTATTAATATTGGCTCCCAAGTGTCAGCTGAAGTGATCATGCTCATATTTAAAATTTCCTAGCAATTTTAATGAATGGATGAAAACTCGGAGATTTCTGTGGTGTGGAGGCAGAAAGTCATTCTCTGATGAGCCCATTGCAATAAGCTGCGTCACTAAAAATCACTAGTCACAAATATGAGTAATTAGAGAGAAATCAGAAGCTTCACAGAGTCTACCACAAAATTTTTATGTAACGTCTACCGACCCTATTAGAGTCTTTTAACGTAGTTGTCCCACAGACTTGCATATACAGTATACCAGTTGAACATGTATAACTCAAACCTGCTTTTTTTCAATTTTTTCAAATCACTGTCTGAATTCCATGAGAAACAATGCATTAAAAACCTTCCTAACTCCAAGATTTTCCTCATCCTCAAACCCCCAAAACTTTAGATTTTCTGGAGGCCTTTCTGTTATTATTCGATCAACTCAGGAAAGGAAAAGCAATAGAAATGTACACGTACGTTTTGAAAGAAATAGGAAGACTAATTGGGTAAATATATCCTTGCCTACAAGATCGGCATCCTGTCAATTCATTTAAGTCCTAGAATATAAAAATTAAAATTTCCCACGTTTTGTCTTTCTTTTCCCAAACAAAAAAGCTTGTTTCCAGAGCTCAAAACATCCCTGATGAGTCGAATTTTTGAACTCGTCCCTTCTGAAATTCTCTTTCCTGAAGAGGTTCGACTGTACAGGAATGAACTTCTTTTTCTACTGAAATAACGTTGCAGCAGTTAACCTAAAACCTTAAATTTTACCGGGCATCCTGTGCAGACGTTTAGGGGAGTGGTAAAAAAGTTTTGCAACAGTTTTTGAATGATACTGATCTGCTGTTGGAGGCTTCATGGCGTGGGTCTTTTATGTGAAGGTAAAATAAGTGGAACAAATGCTTGGTCGGGGCAAATGGAAAGAATGGAAAAGAGGGTGATTGTAACCCTGGTATTTCGGAAGCGTTGAACAGGTAGTTCATGAGATCTTTCAGAGTTTTGGGAGTATTTTACTTTTCATGGGACTGTTTCAAAAATCGAATTCAATTGGCAGATCCTTGAAAGACGAGCAAACCTCTATGGAATTTATTGAAGGTCATGAGCTGCCGCGGAGCTATAACATAAAGATGAAAGTATTAATTTTGCAGGTGCCTCATCTTACCTAGTTTTTGGCACGCAAATTTCTTCAAAACTTTCATTTGCGAAATCATTTTTTTTTTCAATTGCAAGATGTGTGTATTCAGCGCTAGAGTAACAAAATATGCTACTTCTTTGGGAGCTGAAATTCAATATTTCATCCCACTCATGGATGATGCATGAAAATTGCAGCAGCTGTTGTCAGAAGACAAACTCCTTTCCAAATCAAATCTATTACATCCAGCAAATGCTAATCCAATGAAAAAAATCTGAGCTGCTAATTACAGTTGTGGAAAAAACTCAGTGAAAGTGATTGTGACTCAGTTATTACAGTTATTCTGCCAACTTCACTTTTCTGAAGTTAGTGCCAAACCTTTTATACTTTTGAGTGAAATCCTATTTCGGGATAACTAATTTTTATGGTAAAATATTCCTTATGAGAGAATTGTCTGAGACTCCCAATAGAAACACCATTGACAAAATGGTATTCAAAGTATGACACATTTTCAAGATTCATCAAGGCAAATCATTTCAGTGGCTTCTGCAACGTTTCTTTGCCAAAAATTTTTTATTGCTTTGAAGGGAGCAATATTACATCATTACTGTTTTCAACAATAAATAATACTCAAAAGGAAATCACAGCTTATTTAATGAATCCTTTGTTATTACTGTTTTTTGATACTTTGAATTTTATTGCAATATTGCTGAGGGAAACCTTTTTTGCTTGAGTATATTTTTAGCTTGGTAAAAAAAAATCTGATTTGAAAAATTAATTCCTTGATACTGTACCAGAAAAGAATTCCCACACTTTGAAGAAGCTCATTGAGAAAATTTGCACTGAATCGAGTTTTCAAGGCTTTCTCAAAGCTTTTTGTGACATGTGCTCTCAAGAAAAGGTAACCCATGCTAAGAACGTGATTTAGAAATGCAAAAAATGCGTTCGAAACAAATCCCATGTCAAAATAGCATTGGAGTATGGCAGCTTTTTGCGTAGCATTTCATGTTTATTAAAAGCGTCATCCATGTCCTACAGCAAAAGACATCATAGTTCAGAGCATCGTCGATTTTACCTAATTTTTTTTGTGGCGCCATGCGTAAAAAGTTGTCGCCCAATCATCTTGGTAAAATGTCAATTCTTGACCCATCGCAGCTAGGTAGGTCACCCCTGTCCTATTTTAAAGTTTCCTGCAGTGAACCTCCTGCTTTTTGGTCAGGTAACAGATTAGCCCCTAAAAACTTTCTCGTCCTGGTCGAGTTTAGTGTACCGTCTCGAGTTTCGTGTGGAACCCGAGGGAAGGTAGGAGAAGCTTGATGGGGAAAAAGGGGAGAGGGGAGTGGGGAAGGACGCGAAAAATACGGAGCGTGGCGGCGGCGGCGGTTCGGCCTTGAGCAGCGTTTTCACTCATCGCGGTGCAAGGGGCGCCGCACCGGATGCCCGACCTTGCTGGCTATGACCACGAGTAACTTCGAGTTCCGTGATTTGCTCCCCCCCCCCCCAACTTTTTATTTTCGTGAACACGTGGCTTCACGAACAGAACCGGGATCTAAAAACATCTGCAAGAAATGGCAGTCTGACTTTGGTATTCCCACAACTATTGGACGATTGGACCTGACTAAGTCCGTTATTTATACTCAGAAAACTAAATAGAAATTCAACAGGGAGTTTTCGATATTCGGAAATTAGTCATGTTGGACATATTAACAGAAGGAAAATTTGTGATCTTTTGGACCTGAACTTGGAGACAAAGGTCCTCCACTACTCAGAGAAACAAAAAATAAAAGAATTGAGCAGGGAGATTTTGAGTTTGGGAGAATATCCCTTTTTGTGGAAAGGATGTTTTAAAAATTGAACAAAGCTTATCCAGTCAAACCTCTTGAAGTCAAAAAAAAAATACCAGCTAGAAAAAAGGATTTAGGTCAGTTTCAAGCTAGGAAAACCAGCATTTTTATTAGTTTTAATGAATTCATTGAGAGGATGCAGAACTTAGGGGAAGGGTTCATTTGTCCAATTTGTCTTATACTGTACTTCCTTTTAAAACACACTACGTTACATTGTTATTGCTTTCTCTTTCCTGTGTCAATAAAATGGTAGCCAAAAGGACACCAGAAAATGTAAGTGATGGAGGTTTGAAAGGGAAAAACTTTGAGTTAGTAAGGTTTTTGACTTAAGTAGGTTAAAGTTATTGAGGTTCAATACTTCAATTGTAATTAGTGATATTTTGTACTTCAAACACAGGCTGATGAACTTGGAGATAAAGGCACATTTGACCAATTATTTTCTCCTTTTCATTCAAAAAGTATCCAGCTACATTTTTATCACTCTTCCATTTTCTTTGTCTCTGGAATTATAGCACAAAGGCCTCAGGAATTTTGATTTTTGAAGTTTTGAGGGAATTCAGACAGCAAAAAAAATTGATACAGATAGGTATATTTTTAAACTGCAGTATTGGATGTTAAAGATAGTGTTCCTCTATGACATTCTTCTTTTGTGAACAGTCGTTTTTACCAGAACAACTGGCTACATGACATACGTATAAATGACAGAGATGTCGTTAGAACAGTTGTTGTTAAAAGAGACATGTTTCGTTCAAATCTGTGGTCCCATAGGGTTGTATCACCATGATCTAGGGGTTCTGTGCAATTAAATTTCCTCTACAACAAATTTTTTCCTGGTCTCTTCAATTTTGTTGTTGAGTGAGTCCACCTGTATTTTTGCACTGCTGTGAAGGTACTGTATTAGCTATGTCAACAACACCTTTGTGAGGCAAACGCTATCCTAATTCAGATATTGTTTCAATACAGGCAGACCCTGGCATCCAGACATTGTAAAACCTCAGAAAGCCTCCCAACATCCTTCTATTTATTCAAATTCTGGGTTGAGTGAAAATTGTCCATTTCAAGGAAAGCAGGAAATGGTTTTCATCATGCTGACATTTTGACTTCCGGGCACTTTTCTGGGTAACCAATTGCGTCCAAATCGCTGGAGGTTCCACTTTCATCCCCTGCCTTGCTTGAAGATGGATTTAAAGGTATATTTAAACTATTCCTCAGGATTAATTATTTTCTTCCCGAGTAATTTTCCGTCATTTTTTCATCCATCAATTAAATTCTTTTTTAAGTACTTGAATTTTTCTGTGAAAGCGTCCCTAATAATTTTTCTCCTGGACCACTTATCATTGATGTTCCATTGACAAGTGTTAATGCAATTCCGTGTGCCTGTGATTCCTGATGATGTGACTGAAAAATGCTTCCTAATCTGCATTTGAAATGCAGTATTGTGTGATGAATTTTAAGTCTGCGCCCACTCATCCTCAGAATTATACTTATTAAATCGTCGACATAGAAAAAGTGTATCTGGCATTGCAATAATTTTCCATATGGGCTATAAACATGACATTTCGGAAAAATACAGACATCGACGTGCCAAACATCGTGAACCGTTTTCTATAGGGATTGTAAACCCTGCAAAAAATGGACAGTGTTATAGTTTCGCACCAAACTTTCTACTTTTGAAAACACACCGTATCATTTTTTACGAACGTTCCGCAATCCGTGATCAGAAGTATTTTGGGGTTATTTGGCTGCTGTACAGTTTAAATGCAGACGATATTCAATGTGAAGTGAGGATCTTTCTGAAATGTGCCGAGAGGAAAAGCTAGTTTTTGATCTAGAAAAACGATTCAGTTTTCTTCTCGGAAAATTCAGCGTTAAAATTAATCATACTGTTTCCCCGTATTTTATAGTGGGTATAAATGTGGAATATAAGTACACCACCGGATAATGATGATCCTTTTCAAAGTTTAGAAACAGGTGCTTAGAATTGTGTTAGTTCATATCTTCTGGAAAGTTCATCCAGCACGCATTTATTTAAATGCAGGAAAAATATTCAATGTGCGTTATTCAATGTGTTTCATCCCCTGCCTTGCTTGAAGATGCATTCAAAGGTATACTTAAATAATTCCTCAGGATTGATTATTTTCTTCCCGAGTCATTTTCCGTCATTTTTTCATACCATCAATTCAATTCTTCTGTGTAAAGTAGTTGAATTTTCATGTGAAAGCGTCTCTCTGATATTTTTTTCCTAGACGACTTATCATTGATGTTCCATTGACTAGCGTGAATGCAATTCCCTGTGCCTGTGATTCCTGATGATGCGACTGAAAAATGCTTAAATTTTTTCCCTAGTTTGGGTGAATCAGCTGAAATTCACGAGCACTGCAAAACCCCTGAGTTCCACGCGCACCTATTCACCGAATTTTCTGCAAAATCAAGGCAGAAAAGTGGTGTCCCCGTGGTATATGGGTATACATTTGTGAAGTAAAGAAAAAGTCATGAATCCACTGGTGCAAACGGAGCCTTTGGAAGTGAAAAATGAAACTTGAATTTGCACCAATCCTTGCGCTTGAAGGTACATCCCTTTTACCATGGAAATAGTACTGTATTCATTTAAGTTATTATTTTGTTGAACATTACTTTAGGAAAAAATTAGCTTATTCAGTTACGAGATTATCTTGTTGGAAACTGCTATTTCAAAATATTAGAAAACAATGACGGGGGTCTGTGTTTTACGACAAGATTTGTTTTCGTCAATGCCTCAGGCAAACAATCAAAGTGAGCATCTTACTCAAGTGTGGACGGTACAGTACTTGAGTAAATTATATTCATGAATGCCTATGTAACAAAAGGGTTGGAATTCCTTTCTGTCCCTCTGCATTTCACACTTTTGGATTCAATAATTTTTGCAATATGCTGATTCACAGCGCTGAAAAAAATACTCAAGTAAAGAATGATTAATACAGTACATTACAAATGTATAAAATTATAACTCCTTCTAATTCTGGGAAATACTAAATCAGTTGCTGAGTCACACAGTTCCCCGCAGAAAATGAAGAAAACCATTGCCAGGAAGAAATCATGTTATTGGCTTTGAAACCCAGGGAATTGATTTACTCAGAAAAGCAATGGCACTTACATTTTAAAACAGTATTATATCTAGTATATATACTAGATATTTATATATTTTTGAAAAGAAGCCTGCTACTTTTACACAGGAACTGGACAATCCATCTTTGAATGTCCCTCGCTTTATTGCCTCTGATGCATAAAGGTGCCTCCATTTTTCCGTGTACTCGTATACCGTCAACCCCTCTCTAATGTACCTCTTGGCTAAGAGATTTTCATCTAATGTACCACCTGCAGAGGCGGTTTTTCACCCCATCTAACGTACCGAATACATCTAACGTACTTCAGTCAAATATAAAAATTTTTAAATGTAAACCTACAGGAAAATAAAATTAATTGTCTGATGTAATTTTTCTCTGGCATACTTATCCGTTGCACAAGTTGAGTAAAAAATTTGACTAGATGGAGGGTTGACTGTAAGTCTAAGCGAAAACAAATTGCTATGCAAAGAAAATTGTTGTAGAGATAGAGAGAGAGGGCATCCAGCCACTCGTGACTCCACTTTTCGCAGCTCTTCGGGAAATGACCAGGTGTGTCCACGAACGTACCCGAAGTTAGTCAGTTGCCATGTCGTGCGGATGACGGAGATTCGTTTCCCCTCTGTCCTTCTTCTTTCACCTTGCACTGCAGTGGGTGAAAAAGACGGTGGCCTTGGGCGCCACTGGCTCACTCCCTCCTCCTCCTCCTCCTCCACCTCTCTGTGACGGCGGCGGCGTGACCCAGTGACGAAAAGGCCATGACGCGGGGCAACGACTGGGCCTTGAGCGCCGCCAATACACGCGCACAAGCAGCAGCAGCACCACCACAATCCCAAAAACACTGTCTTGTCTTTTTTTTATTTTTGCGCCTGTGCTTCATTTTATTCTAGAGTTGAATCTCCCCAAGTCAAATTTCAAGGAACCAGAAAAAAATTTGACTTCGGAAGGTTTTGACTTGAGGAGATTCTGAGTGATGTATAATTACTGTATGGATGTTTGAATTATGGAATCAAGCATTTTTTATTGTGGGGGAACATTGAAAAATAGCACTAAATTTTACATGGTGATATTCCGGGCCTTAAATTGCTTCTAAAATGAATTTACAGGGCACTGAACTTGGAGACGGGGGTTCATTTGTCCAATTTAGTCAGTCATGTCCTTTCAAAGCACATTAAATTCCATTATTATTGCTTATTTTCTTTTGTGTTTCGATAAGAAAAATAGCCAAAAGGCCTCGAAAATTTGACTTATGGAGGTTTTAGAGGAAACGGCTTTGAGTTAGGGAGGTTTTCAATGCATTGTTTCTAAGGGAATTCAGGCAGGAACTTGAAAAAAAATTTGACATAGGGAGGTATTTGACTTCTGGAGTGTCAACTTAGCAAAGTTCAACTGTAGAACAATTACAGCTTCAGTAGGTAAACTCTCTATACATCAAAATTCAAGGGACCAGAAAGAAATTAGCCATCTAAAGAATTTTGTTGCAGAAAACCCCTACAACACGAAGAGAAAACCTCACGGGACCAAAAAAATATTCATTAAGCAGAGAAAACAATTTTAGGCAAGATTTTTGTTGAGAGAGAGGGAGTCCACCTCTTTTCAACAATGGATTTATATGTATAACTCGTCTTTATTTGGTTCCTTGGGGTTCTCTCCTGGTGAAGCATGGTTCGATCAAAATTGCCTGACACTTTTTTCTGCTCTTGTTGCGAAATAGATGGAATACATATAGTCTCTTATGGGGGCAGGAAAAAAATCCGTGGCTCGAAAATCCCGTGTGGATAGGAAAATCCCGTGAAGTAAAAAAATCTGTAGAAAAGTACCCCAGGTGATGGTAACTGGGGTCATGCGAATATAAATCCGAATTAATATTTCTCGTTTAAAGAAAATATCTCGTTCTACTCAACAAAGGCTTCACATATCATCAAGAATTGGGGACAAGAGAGTGCTTCTCGGAAATATTTTGTTAAGAAAAAAAAACAATTGCAGGTTTCTGCACTTTTTAAAGAAGTAAAATCTTCAAGATTAATCTCTGCTGATGTCTACCGAAATTTAAAAGGATAGTATTCAATACCATGTACCGAAGAACGTGCCTTTATCTGTGCTCTCATGACCCGTGCCAAAGTTTGTATTGCATTATTTTTGATCGAGCCACTTCATCGTCCTCTAATTTGCGAATCTCTGAACGATTGTACTCCACGATTTGCAGGAGCCTCAATGATGAAGAAAGATCGTCCTTGAAAATATCCCCGCATTGAATTGAAATGTTCGACAGTTTCCGTTAGATTCAATTACGATATCAAGGCTAGGGTATACTACTTAATTTTTGACAGGGATTAAAGAACTTTTCGAGGGATGGTTTAAAAAAAAAGTGTTTTCCCGTATCTTCAAATGATGGAAAACCATTACCATGTTACTTCGATCAGATGACTCTTTTCTTAGGGCATTAGTTATCAAATCTTGTACTAAGTCATGTTTTGAAAATGTTGCGGTTTTCAAATTTTTGATATAGCACTTGGACCACCTATAAATTCTTCAAAAATTCAAGCGTGGGAGATAATGACTATTTTTTTATAGTCCACTTTCACTTCACTGTCTGCAGCGTACTTCAACAAAAGTACGGAAAACTTGTAACTGTGGCTGAAAAATTATCGAGTACGGTACATTATTATTCTCCAAAAATGTAATTCCGCCCTCAACTATTTAACGAAATCTGACTATACAGTAATGAAGCAAAATAATGGCTTGACTCGTGATCCACCTATTTTTTCGTTTCGCAATCGTTTAGCGAAGAGTAATTCGAAAATTCCTCAAGTTTTTCTTAATATCTTGTTGCACAAGGAGTGACGTCCGTGTTGAACAAGACATTTACAATCTTTCTCTGCCAAGTCCAAGCTCCAGCATTAGAAGACATTTTTGTTGACATTAAATACATGTTAAAGTTGAACCTCTTCAACTCGAACATCGAAAGATCAGCAAAAATTAGACGGAGGGAGGTTTCGAGTTAAAAAATCTACTATTTTTGCTGGCTGTAAAACAAAAGAATTCCAGGAAATTAAAAAATTGGTGATCTTCAGGGTTTTAATTTGCTGAATAAACGAGTTTACAGGATGCTGAATTTTGAGGTAGGGGTCCAATTGCCCAATTTGTCACTCACTTACTTTGGAAAAGTATTAAGTCAAATTTTTTATTGCTTTTGTCGTTTCTTTGTACCCAGAATATAATCCGAAAGGACTTCCAAATTTTCAGCTACTGTGTGGACATGTGAAGGGGGAATCTTTGTTAGTGAGGTTTATTATACATTTTCCTTGAGGTAATTTTCAGGATAAAAAAAAAATCGACTTTGGGAGGTTCGAGTTATATCAAGGTCCAACTATGCTAACTTTTTATTACGGTATATTCAATCGTTTTGCAGTTCAGTTAAATGAGGTTTCTGACGCAAAATATCCTTTAAAAATGTGTGCATATTCAAATGAAGAGTGATGAGAAAAATGACGAGAAAAAAACTTTTTGTTCCTGGAGTACTTCGTTAAGTTCAAGTTAAATATGAATAAAGATTGCTCTAAAATCCGAATCCCCGGGTAAATGTCGTACTTGAACCAGACTCTTCTTGTACTTGGGTTCATTTCTGATTTAAGTGTGTGTGTTTTTTTTTAGCCGGAAGTCATAGTTTCTGGTACTATTTTGAGTGTTTGACTGCCTATTTACTTAGGAAAAGTGGGCGTGACTATCATCTATGCTCTGCGAGGCACTTAATTTCCGCTTTGTGTGTCTGTAATTGGTATTTTCACAAGGGAAGCGATTTCAAGGAAACTCAATGAGCCTAATATATAGAAGGTGACGAAATAAACTCAACTCAATGCCCCAACTCAATTCATCAATCTCACTCAAGTGCGTTAGAAATCAGATTCGCTGACGAGTCAATTGAGAACGTTTTCTGATGAACTTCTCGCCGACTTTATTTGAGTAAATTATAAAAAGTTATGTTCTGTTACTCTAGCTGAATGCAATTTATTCACCTACTAAAGTTCTGCTCACGCTGATTGTATTACTGTACTGTACCGCTGTACATCGCTGTAAAAGTTAATTCCATCATTCATGACGGGCACCGGATGCTTCATCTACGAAAGTGTGTGAAAAATAAACTTTTTGCATGCGTTTTTAAAAGCATAAATTTAAAGATATCTGAGCAAATATTTGGCACCAGAAATATTCTCTCTAATATATAGTCGAGGTAAGAGTCTTAGAACAAGTGAAGTCAGCGTATGCATGATGTTTCAACATGATATAAAAATTATCAAGCTGCAGAATGTCTTCGGTATTGATTTCTAAACTCAGAAAACTCGATGCTTTGGACAAAAGTAACCAGCAGATCAAAGTAAGTAGAGTATCTTATGTTTTATTTCGGGAATGTCGCACGTGTCAACCCATTGAAGACTCTTCGACACCTAAAAAAAAAAAACGAGCACAAATTATATTATTATACACCAAGAAATCCACGGAACTGTTCTCCAGAGATTCTCTTGAAGAAACTAAATCATCTACAAAATTAAAGTATCCATTATCTGATTTATGAGAAAATAATGCCTAAGATTGATCGAAGTTTTAATCTGAAACTTATTTCTCGACGCCGTTACGAACAAAACATGTGTTTGATTCGATGAATTTCGGTGACTTCATGAAATATTTCTCTCGAGTGAGATAATCTGAACAGCTGTTGTTTTCGATTGACAACCAAAGTTCATCTGTCTAAAATATGAAAAAATAAAAACTTGTTAGAACTTCGTATAGTTGAGAGAACTTAGGTTCTTCTCATATGTTTTACTATGAGTTTATGCATTTTAGCACGATGTGTCACCAATCCCCTTCCGAAGATAACTCGAAATTTATTTGCTGCGCAATCTCCCGGGGAAAGCACGAAGTTCTCGACACTCAGCTAAGTAATGGAAGGCATTTTTGCTAAAATTACCTTACAAATATAATAAAGTGATGCGTACCAAAAAATAAATTTAAGCGTGTTGTTGGTCGAAAATCAGCATCATGAAACAGAAAGCTGTAATTTCGCAGCGATATTGTTTCATCACTCAATGGAGGCCGTTGAGATGTTGCTGAAGCACAACGACCTCGATCCAGTATGCATTTCAAGGCCATTGGAAAATGATTGCCGAAACTTAAAAAAGCAAAAATATCAGCGGCAGACAATTTTTCCCCCGCAACCTGCTGCGCATTGATTTGACCTCGACTGCAGTCGACTGTGTCAAACATTTTGTTCAAAAACAAAAGAAAAAGGGACAGGATGCAGCCGAAAAAACAGGTCAACTATTCCATCGCCTATGAGTGTGTTCGAATAATTTGCACCATATTTGAATACATCGCAAATATCGCGAAGTTATCATTAAAACGTTCCGCAAGCCCGCGATTATAGACCTAATTTCATGCCGAGAATTCCAGGAAGATAACTGTGCAAATGCAAATGAAATTGCATGAAAAATACTGCCAATGCACGCATGAAACAATAATTGATTTGATCTGTGAAGTATCGCAGAAATTGAATATTGGTATGAAAATTTATTCCGCTTGGTAATAAAATCCACGCAGAAATGGAATTACGGGATGAATTGCCAAGAAAGCAACTTGCGTGCTTTTCCTTATGCAGTCCATTTACTGCCTTCTTCTTCCCTGACTTGAGATCTTTTCCTCCACTTCATTTCGAATGTTGACCGCATATTCTAATCAATTTGGTTTGTTCTAGAAAACCTGGAATTTATTGATCAAAGACCGCATCCGAGTTTTCGTGCGCACTTATTTAACAGGATAATGCTGTTCAAAAACGCGTGAATGTGGTGGATACTTCGAAAACCTTTTCTGGAAGAAATTAGCTAAGAATTTTCCATCTTTTGCAAATGTGCATGAAGCCACGATTTTAATTGAAATGTGGGATTAATCGCTGGAGCTTAATTGGGCACCAGCATCGGGAAATTTCGATGGTCGTCATTTTGACAAAATCGGATCTTTCATCCTTGTTTTTTTTTTTTTGTGCATGCTGGCTGTATGCGTGACTCCAATTCTAAGTATCGAGTTTTCTTCCGTATAGATAAAACGAAACAAGTACAATGAAATGCAGTTTTTTTGTCATTCTCAAAACTCTGCTTTTGGTGAAGTTCCCACCCAAAAAAAAAAGTGCCCTTGGGTACAAGGCCAGCAATCTTCCGAGGAATCTCTGGGACCTGTTCTCTTTCCCTGAGGCGAACAAAAATTACTCGAATACAAGGAATAAAAATGATCATGAAATTGATGCTTTGTTTTTCCTTGCATTGATAAGTCCTTCCCGCGGAATTTCTGAGAGGTTTGACTTGGAAGAGATGAATAACAGAAATGCGGGGAGGAAATAACATGGGAGAAGAATTTTGCTTCAATTTTTTTCTGCCATCATAAAAAAAAATCTAAAGGGTGTCGTTAAACTATTCGAGAATCCTTCGAAAGTCCAAAACAACTCATGATATCATGATAAGTCATAAATTACACGTGCTTTTTCCGTCGCAGAAGCAACAGTTTAGGAAGTTCTTTTAAAATTGACAACCTGTGACGATGTTTTTTTCATTATGCAGTATTTTGTTTGAGGTTCGTGTCGCGGGAAGAATTTTTATCTGGTTGCCTCGTTTACTTGAGGGCTGTTCAACAATTCAATTGCTATTATATTCCCGAAAATGCAGTGCATTTCGAAACGACGGCGTTTCCTTGCCCGAATAGTCGAATATTCAAGAATAATCTTTCATACCAGTAATATTCTACATTATGAAACCATTTTCAATGCACTTGAGTAGATGTGGTAATTGATGATTGCAGTTCGTAAAATTAAAAAAAAAAATGGAAAAAACAGAAAGTAGAATACAACGTTCTGCTTCAAAATTTTTGAGTGCTGCTTCAATTTCTCAAGTTTTTGGTACTTCGCGAAGTTTTAGCATAAAAAATATTCGCTTTTCTGGTCGCAATAGACATTTAATTGCAACTATTCCATAAAATCTCAATATTCTCTGCATAGACGTAATCTATATGTTGGTCTCCAAATTATTGTTCCACTGTACATGATGTGCGCAGTCCATTTTTATTGACATTTAATATCTGACTCAGATCGAATTTGAAGACTAAGTACAATTTTCAGCACGCCCAGCATTCTGCAAATATTTTAAATATTTTCTCCATACATTTTCTCGATATGGCATTTTTCCTCTTCCGAAATTTATTATGTAGCAAAAGTCAAGATCTCAGCTTTAAAAAAAACAAACTCCAAACCCTATTTTATCCTTTTCCTGAAAAAATTTCCGCAGGTATCTGACGTTGACTTCCCCTTCAAAATTTCTCTTTTGATAAACTTAAGCTCATTCAAGAATAATTTTCAAAGTTGCAAAAAGTGGAGTCTCTCCCGCGCAAATTCCGTGAAGGACTTTGTTCAAGGCTTAAATAGGAATCCACTTCGATGCCAGTGAGTCTTCATTGAACATCGGTCTTCTGTTAGAAACCGCAGTCGAGTACTGGAACGATACGTGCAATTAACTTCGGATTTGCAAGGAAAGCCTCCTTTTCATGGCTTCTGTCTTTCCCAAAAAAAGAGGACTCTTCAAAAAAAAAATGAATGAATAATTAAATCATGCACGGATGAAGCTCAAAAACACAGTGCATCGTCCCAAGTGAAGTTTCAATTACACTGTCGCCTTGATAAACTTCAGGGTCGCTGGAACGTTTAACAAATTTCATTTCAACCGAAATTTTTTTCCTGGCGGAAAAGACAAGGTTATGGGACGTCGAAGAACTTGCGATAATGCTTGCAAAAATAAATAAATGGGCTTCGGCACGAAGTGGAAGAAGAAAAAAAAAGAAAGACGAAATGGCGAGAAGGAATTTTTCATAGCCATGATGAACGCATGAAGCTCTTTTTCGAAGCATCTGGTGGAAGATATAAATCCTTCTGTTGAATTCTCAACCCATGGATTATCATTGGAGGCTAAATATTATGTGCCTCTTCATATAGGCATTTTCACACAATCTTATATATCTTAATTTGAAAGATCTGCAATTGTTGAATGTGAGCTCAAAAGCCTGGACAGGGTCAGAAAATGTTCCAAGTACTGTATCAGTGTTTTCAAACACTGCTCCAATCCCAGAAAATGTTGTATTCACTACGTTTTTCAAAAAATTAACAAGAATTTTGCTTTAAAATCTTTCAAGTAATGGCATTGCCTTGTGCTGGGCTTTACATCATTATTGTAAAATTATGGCCATTTGTTATTCTTGCATTTGTACGTTCTGTGATATATTTTCTTGTAATACAGTTGAGCCTTGATCAGTCAAACCTCCCTAATTCAAATTTTTCGAAGTCCCTGTCTGAATTCCCTTAAAAACAATGTATTAGAAACCTCCATAACTTAAAGTCTTTTTCTCTCAGACCCCCTGAAGTCAAGTTTTCTGCAGACTTTTGGATATTATTTTCTTGATACATGAAAGAGAAAAGCAATAAAGCAAGTAACTTGATATGTTTTGAAAGAAAGTGACAGAGTAACTGTCCAAATGAGCACCTGACTTCAAGTTCAGCATGCCGTAAACTCATGTAAGAAATAATTTCTAAGGCCCAGAATATCACCATTTACATTTTCCTGCAAATCTTCAAGTTTCCTTCAAAAAAATGCTTGTTTCCCTATCTAGAAACTTTCCTAAATGGAAACCTCCTTAAGTCGAAACCTCCCTGAGTCAAATTGTTTTCCTTGTCCCCTGAAATTTGACTCAGAGAGGTTCAACTGTACCTTTATTGTGGATTATTTTTGATTGGCTGGAATGTGTCATATGGATGTTTAGGGAGATGTGGAATTTTAAAAAACCCTATGAATGCTGACAAGTGGCAAATGCACCTCGTACCTTGCAATTTGACCTCCTGCAGTTTGACCATGTTGCAATTTGACAGTCAAATTTGCTGGGAGGTCAACTCTCAATTTAACCTCTGCCATGCAATTCAACCTATGGAGAGACATAAAAGTTCAAATGCCATGTAGAAAACATGCCATTTGGGTTGTCTTGCAATTTGACTGCTTTGCAATTTGACCCTGGTCGAGCAACAGATTAGGGTCAAATTGCAAGGTAGCAACTGTATATAAATCAATCAATCATTTTTACTCATCACAACTGGTAACAATAATGGAGACTCAGCTATTTCCAGAGTTCTGGTATTATTTTTCTACATCTCCTTTGATGCCTAGGTCTTAATAGATGCTGGCAACAATGAGAGACTAGGCAGCATTTGTTACAAAATATATATGTACAGCAGAACTGTACAATACATAAAAGTTAGCAGCCCTGTAAGATTCAGTCAACCATTAATTGAGTCCCAAAATTGTCACTGGAGGAATAATTTACCTGTTATTTTCATACCTCATCACAATAACTTTTCATTTTGTGGCATGATTCATGTCTGGGTATATCTTGACACTAAGTAACTAAACCAAGGGTTTATTGTGTGTGTTTCAAATTACCATTTGCCGGATTATGCACAGCTTTCCATTTTTTCCACTTTTGAGAATGGTTCCTTTGTTTCGAAACTTCTGAAGTTGTCTATTTTGTGGCATTGATTTAAGAAATAATTATAGTAGATTAAAAATTAATCTAAAAAACCACGTTTAGTGTGCCACAAAGCACAAAAGATTGCATTGTCATCAGTTTCTAAGCTATCCTGAAAGTTTCAGCTTGATAGCTAGAAAAATTTGAGTTGCAAAATTTGATCTGGACAAACAAACAGACAAGAAAGCGAGTTAATAAAAACGTGGTAAAAATCTTTAGATTGAAGGATATTGCGGGTTTTTCTTTCCTTTCTCAGGCAAAAGACTTCATTATCTCTATTGACACTTCTTGGAACAAAACCTTCGAAAACGGTTGAAAGATCATTTCTGGGCTCGCCCACTTTGGGCTCTCCATTTGCTACTGTGCAGTCCAGAACAGTTGATCAATAGTTCTTAAAACCTGGTTTAGTCCCTTTTAAAATAAATTAGTTTGCCACGGACCCTGCTGAATCTAAATTTTGTACAGTGCCTCGTGTCTTTCTTACGTTCTCCTGGACTGCAGGAGAAACAATATTCTAGGAGCATAATGTTTTTAAAGCGCAGTACTTTTAATCAAGGACACACACAGTCTTGCCTACCGTATTTACTCAACTACCAGCATGCGCACCTTTTTTCTTGAAATAGAAAGGAAAAAATAAAGGCGCGAGTTGCAGGAAGGTATAACATTTTTCAAAAATGTTCTGGAAGCTTAGGTGTGCGTCATAAACTCTTACTTGATTATACCAGTAATTGCTCATTTTGGACCAATTTTAGCAAAAAATATGTTTCAGTGGAAATAATCGATGGTTCAATTCCTGTCCGAATTCAAATTTTTCCTTGTTTTATTTATTGAAATATTGCAGTTTTTATGTCACTAAAGTAATGCGTGTGTCTCCCTGTAGTGCAAGTTGAGAAAATACTGTACCCTATTTATTCTTTTTAGACCTCATACTCCATCGTCTGGAACTCAATGCATTTTTTTCTTCTCCCTGAGGAGCCACGAATGGGCTCCGTGGAGCACAGATTATGTAGGGTATGGATTAAAAACTGAGAACCGGAGAATTTTTAAATTCAAAATTTGCCCTGCCTTATTTATTGAAATATTCCAGTTTTTAATGTCACTAAAATTAGTGTTTGTGTGTCTCACTGGAGGGAAAATCCAGTAAATACCCTATTAATTTTTCCAGACCTCATACTCCATCATCTGAAACTCAATGAATTTTTTTTTTTTCCTGTGACTTCTGTGGAGCTTTTAGTCAGCGTTTTTGTATCATTATTTTTTCGGTGAGGAGCCAGAAATGGGCTCCATGGAGCACAGATTATTTAGGGAATGGATTAAAAACTAAGAACCGGAGACTTTCACGAGTTTGTGAATGACCGAAGACGGATGTGTTTATCAGGGCCGTATGGTGTGTGTGTGTGTAATGTGTATATGTGTGTGTGTATATATGTGGCTGGCCTTGAAGCGATCACTTCCGAGTACGCCGGATCCCATCTAGAGGACGCGGGCCTGTGACTTCCGGAGTCCTCGCCAAGTCGCTGGTTCTGATGCCACGAGGCTATGCGTTGAACGTATTCCCCGCCATCACCTTTCTGGCCTTCAGCTTCCCCTTTTTTTCTGTTGATTTGACTACTATACAAGACGCACTCTGTTGAAGATTTTTTTTTACATATACAGGACAGTATCTCTCTCTCATGGAGTTCTCTCTTTTATCCCCCCCCCCCGCCATCTTAGTCGAGAGGCCGTCAAGGTTTTTGTTGTTCATAAACTGATGCTGAATTCAGTTTTTTTTTTTGCGTTAACCTTGCGGAAATAACCTTCCCGAAGTTTCTGGGTTCTTGTTGACGCTTCCCAATATTTCCACTTTTTAAAACTTTTTTTAAAATAATCAGTGGCATTTTTGTCAAGGACAACGTTGGATTCAGGTGCGATGGGAAGGTTGTCTGCTCGTGACTTGGTCACGGTGGAATTTTGGTTTACCTGACAAACTTGAGTGAAAACGGGATTTATCGTACTTGTTTTATAGGGTTAAGTTCGGTTGTTTCGTGTTAGGTTCAGTTTTGCCTGGTTATAATTGTTTCTTTTCGGATGTTGAACTTTCATTACGCCAGTTTCCTGATCGTAATTATAATTGATTTCTGCATTCAGGGACAGAGGCGAAATACTGTACAACGGTTGTTCTACAGGTTTTGTCAGTTTTAACATTCAGTGCTGGGGTTCTGTTGAATGGACGAAAATTAGCGTGGATTTCAAAAAGTTGAATTTAATAATATCATGACTACTTACTTTTGCCAACCCGGGTTGCAGTGAAAAAAAATGACAAAAGTATTTAAAGTTCACCCAAAAATGTGTGGGACTAACTTTTTTTCCCGCCACACTTGCGTATTAGGAGAATTCGTAATCTGGGAAATGGTTTCATGACAAGTTTAAAAGCAAAAGAATAATAATTCTAAAGAAATGTGTCTTCAATGTGACGACCGTGTTCCATTTGAAAATTAGACTTATGTTTTTCAAAATATTTGCCTGAATTATGCTGCGCGTGAATATTGCCATAAAATTTCGATTGGTGAACAAAAAACTTTTTAGCAAATGATCGCGGACTTGAAGTTTATTTTATTGATTCCACATGGGTTCAGAAAATGATGATGGAACTTTAAATAACTGGAGTTTCTTAAACATGTTATTCCAGGGTACGCAACCCACATAAACCCTGTTGAACTATACTGTAACTCGTGTGTTAAAAATACTGCGAATCAAATATTTTTCGACCATCACCTTTTGCACAACACATTTACTAAAAATTAGAACGGTTTTCGAATCGCCGCGGATTCGAAAATAATTCGTTGCTGCGGATCTGTTTATTCCCATTCGCTGATTAATTTCGCACGCGTGTCTCCTGATCATTATTCATAGAAAAGTGTCCAATTTAATACTGTAACTCGTGTGTTAAAAATACTGCGAATCAAATATTTTTCGACCATCACCTTTTGCACAACACATTTACTAAAAATTAGAACGGTTTTCGAATCGCCGCGGATTCGAAAATAATTCGTTGCTGCGGATCTGTTTATTCCCGTTCGCTGATTAATTTCGCACGCGCGTGTCTCCTGATCATTGTTCATAGACAACTGTCTAATTTATTTCATTTTATTCCAACCAGGGGTGAAGTTGGCGATTTTTTAAAGAAAAACGCGTCGCAATAAAATATTGTTAAAACAAAGAAAAAAGTGTCGAAATACCAAATGGCCGCTTCGTGGTGTCTACGATGAGCACCGAACCCGGGATTCAAAACGCCGGCACAAAAACGACGCGACAGGAGAACCTCCAACACCACGTCCGCCAATCAGCATCCGAGAAGAAAGCCAACAAGGAGTGCAAAATTTGTGGCGAAACTTTGGCGGACACGATTCTGTACTTGAAACACATTCTGTTGCATCGGGATAGCCCGGAAACGGTCGCCGAAAAAGTCAGCCTTGATGAGAAGCTGGACGTTGTTGAAGTGAATGTCGACAGTGTCAACTACAACAACAATAACGACGACGACGACGACAACGACAACGACGAGAAGCACCTGTTCCACGAGGAGGATTTGATTGTCCGTATCGACGCCCAGGTGTCGAATCGGGAGGGGCTGTACGTGTGCAAAATTTGCGGGAAGCAATTCCGCAAAAAGTACAGCATTGCTTGTCACCTGAGAGTGAGTAGACGACAGCTCGTGTTTTTCTTCCTTTCAAAAGTTCGCATACGAGGACATTTGTGCGGAATTTCCTCATGCGAAACACAATTTTCCTTGAGCATTTATTGTGAACTTTTTAAAATTTGTTTTGTAAAAATAAAAAAGGTTGAAGGTTGAGGTTATCACTTCAGATTCTTTTTTCTCGAGTGAATCCGCAAACTAGGGAGTTCTATGATGAATTTCCTTTTGCGAAACCTCATTTTTTTATATGTGATGAGTTGTTGTGAAGACTTAATTTGTTCTGTAATGATGTAAATATTTTCCGTCTGAGAGTGAACTACCACAACTCGTTTTCCGTTTATTTATCTCTTGGAAGTCCGTATAGAAGGAAGCTGCTGTATAGTGTGTTCAGGTTGGTTTTCATGCGTAAAAAAATTTTTCTTTGTCGAATTATTGTGAAGAATTTAATTTGTTCCGCAGAAAAGTAAATATTTACCCTCTGAGAGTGAGTAACTAGAACTTGTCTTTTGTCATTTTTCTCTATACTGAATCCGCATACAAGGAAAATTGAATGTCCCAGGATTTATTTCAATTTTCTCCGAGGAATGCTTGTGTAATTTGTTTAGTAGTAAAGTAATTTATTTCCGTCTGATAGTGATTTTTTTCTCTTTCTCGTTCTTTTTCTCTGGTATTTCCGCAAACCAGGAAACGACTCTACTCTATTTTAGAATAAATTTCTTAATGTGGAAAATAATTTTCTTTGAAGAATTTAATTTGTCCTGTAATGAATTACATGTTTGCCATCTGAGAGTGAGATGCGACAGATACAGTATTTTTCCCTTCGTTTTTGCTGGAGTAAGTCCACATACGGGGAATTCAGTCTTTTCAAGGTTGGATATCCATTTGTGAAGCATCTGATTTTTCCTTGGGGTGTTATAGCGTAGAATTTAATTTCTTTTCTATGTGAAAACTGTTCATAAAAAAGTGCATAACTTGTGAAAACTTCCGACAGTTTTCGAAGCCTTCTTTCATTAGCAGCTGTGATTTTGTTCGATTAGACTCTTCTAAGAATATTCTAAACTCATTTTTATGACTCATGACAATGATTTATAACCCTGTGGAGTCGTGGAGGCAATCGTCAAAATTCTAGTCCTTCATTTCTTAAAAAAAAATAGAATTCCAGGAAAAAAGAATCGTTCTCAGAAGAAAAAAACTTGTTCATTATTTTTCAGGTGCATACCGGAGAACGACCTTTTAAGTGCCCAATTTGCTCCCGTTCCTTTTCCCTGGCGTCGAATCGAAGGAAACACATGTTGACGCATGCCAATTACAAACCGCACATGTGCGGCCTTTGCGGACACCTTTTCTCGCAGAAGGTGAATCTCATGCGACATCTGTCCGCGGTTCATGGAGTCGATGAGGGGCTCATTTCGGACGTCAATGGTGACGATGACACTGTAGACGTGGATGTCGAAATGTCGGACGAGGACGAGGGTATCGTCGGCATTGATCGTGACGACAGCGACACCGGCGGTGGGGATGAAAACGACAAGCCAGTTTGGGACAACAACGAAGAAGATCTGAAACTCAATTCCGAGGTAAGATTCGATCAATTGTGAGGATTTATTGCGACAAGAGTCTTGCAAGCCGTCAACAATTTCGAATTTGAAGGCGAATGAAAACCTGTGGTGGCGAATTTATGATTGTTAATCCGTGATTGTTTTAAAGAAATATGTAATCTTTTTGAACGACGGATGAAGTTGATATTTAATCTGATTTTTTGAACATACAATTTTAAAATAGGGGAAGAATCAGCCAGAAATTGGAAAAAATGTCAGGATTCTGTTTTATTTCGTATGTGATCTTGAAATTTGGTTTAATATCCCAAGAAAAATCTGGGGTTCTCAGTTTTTTTTTTTTTTTTTAACTTAATTTTGCAAGAAAGAGAAACTCTTTAAATACGAGTACCTGCCATAAAGTATTTTAAAAAAAAAAAATTTTGGGTTTTTTTTTTTTTTTTTTTTTTTTTTTTTTTTTGCATACACTCGTAGGACCGGAGCACATTTTTTATCAAGGTTTCATAAAAAATATCCAGGTCCTCTGTCCAATATTTTAAAGATGGAAAGCATTGTCCGTCGGTGTATTTCATAATTTTTTGGTTATTTTTATGATGGACTCGTGATACAAAATTCTCCCACTGCAATAAATCCTCCCGTCGAAACAAGATTTGCAATACATTTTTAACTGTGTTCATCTTGGCAGAATTGGATGAACTTAATTTTTTGAGTGCCAAATACAAGTTCCGGAAAAATTTTCGGTGAATTTCATCCGAATGCGATGATGACCTTTTGTTGATTGGCCAGACTTTTGAGAAATAAACTCTTGATGCGAGTGGCAAATCATCGAGTTTTTTTGCACCATTGACAGATGAAGGACATTCGGGAATCGCCGCAGTCAGATTCTCTGCTTTATCAAATTCTCAAACCCAAAGAAGAGCCACAATCTTCGATGCTTATGAAGATTTTAGCAAATTCTGCTGCTGCATCTCCACAGCAACAACAACAGCAACAACAACAACGGGCGTCGACGCCGAAAAGCGAAGATCGACGCGTCATGAATGACGACAATAATGCTTTGCTATGTGTTGGTGGAAATGCTGCTGTTGTGTGTCCAATTTGCAGTCGAAGAATCTCTGAACATCAGCTCGAATCTCACCTTTCGACTCATCATCCGACAGGTTGGTTTTTTTTCTTCAATTTTTTAACGAAGAGGTTCCCTAACCTTTTTGGGCCCGCGGATCAGCAAATTTCCATAAAATTTGTCCCGGACTGGCACATTTCCAAAAAATCTTCTGCGGACCGGCAAAGTTTCATCACATTTTTGCAGACTCAAAAACGTATTGCTTAAAATACTTTATGGCAGGTACTCGTATTTAAAGAGTTTCTCTTTCTTGCAAAATTAAGTTAAAATCTAACGAAGCAGCTTTAATGGAATGTCTCGAAAAATTAAGAAGGTGGGCTCAACGTAAGGTTTCTCAGAATTAAAAATTAAAATAATTTATTTCATCAGGATACAATTTGTCTCTAGTGCTATTAGGAGAAAAGCTAACGTCTATTTTTCATTGGATAATTTTAGCTGCCATTGTTCTTCCCAAAATTTCAGATAGAGATACTGTAACGTCCTTCTTGGCTACTTTCGAAAAAATTATTATGCGGAAGATAATTCCCCGCGGACCGGCAAAAAACTTCTGCGGACTGGTGCTGGTCCGCGGACCATGGGTTGAATAATTCAAAACTAAACATTCTCTAGAACGGAAACCAATGAGCAGATTATTGCACAGTACAATTCCGAAGTAAGATTCGATTAATTGTGAGGATTTATTGCGAAAAGAGTCTTGCACGTCGTCATCAATTTCGAATTGGAAGGCGAATGAAACCTGCGGTGGCGAATTTATGATTATTAATCCGTGATTTTTTAAAGAAATATGTCATCTTTCTGAACGACGGATGAAGTTGATATTTAATCTGATTTTTTGAACATACAATTTTAACATAGGGGAAGAATCAGCCAGAAATTGGGGAAACAATGTCAGGATTCTGTTTTATTTTGTCTCTGATCTTAAAATCTCTGATCTCAACCCGAATGAATTTGAGAAAGCTACGTTGAATATTAATTCTAAAAGACAGTCTCGAATAATGTACCGTTATGTTCGCCAGATATCTAAATGCGGAATCTCGAGTCGTGACCGCTACTCGTACGCATGACAACGGTACTTTTTCCACGTGATTTATTTTTCTTCCTGAATGATAGAATCATATGAATCATACAAAAATGATCTTGGGATTTTATATTGGGTGTCTGCTTTTAAACGAAATGTATCCTGGTTTTTATATGCATGAGCCTGAACCACTGCCCGAACAATAATTAACCCTTGTCTAATTCCAAATAATGGTAAGCTTTTCCTATGGTTATACAGTAGTTTGAAAACATTCATGGACAATTTTACAGTATTTAAAAAGTCGGTGGATCTGATAAAATTGTTCTGTTTCCGAATATCTTTCGAAATTTCAACACATTTGTCAGCTCTCGTGAATCAAGAAATAACGCTGTCTGCGTATTTCATAATATGTAAATGTTTTTCTCGTTCAACCTTGAGGTTTTCGCTCAATCTTCACAACCACTAGCGATTAGCGAGAGTGATTTTGATTAATTTATGGAAAGCTTCGAGTCATTTGTGGATGCATTTATTAATCGACTTCAATTTTTTCAAAGCCATGGATGGGGAAAAAATTGATGATGATTGGACGATATCGAGGAAACTGGTGATTCATTTTTACAATTAGGAAAATTGTTGGTTTGAATTATCCCAGTCGTGCTTTTCATTTTAGATTTGTGCGTTGCTGGTTGTTCTTTTCATGTGAACGGAATTTTTAGTACAAAATTGGGTACTGTAATAAAATTTATTTATACAGTATAAGCACGTCAACCTGAAGTTGCCCAAACAATTTTGTCAACTGCTGTTTTTGGATGCGCTCAACTTTTAAATTGTTTTTATTTTTAGTCAGGAAATGTAATATTGCATTCCGAAATGCTGCCAATTTTTCTGCTACTCTCTTGCGATCCGTATTGAAATTCGTTTTTATTTTATTTTTTCCTTTTTTTTTTAATATAGGTCGACCCTATCAGTGTTCGACCTGCGTCCGCGGGTTCTCCTCTCGGGTTGCACTGACGATGCATTTGGCCCAAAGTCACTTTAAGGCGTGTCCTACGTGTGGACTGTCATTTGCTCACAGCGACAATCTAGCGAGACACATGGCGAGTGCCGACCATTTTCCGAGGGGGCCTTTTGTGCCCGACGTTATGTTGCCGCAACAACAACAACAACAACAACAACAACATCAACAACAACAACAGCACGTCGTCGTCCCGCTGGATTTGTGCGTCAAGCAGGAACATCAACAATTTCTGGCTACGCTTCCGGTCAATAATAATAATAATAATGTCAAATTGGCCAAAGATGCGACGAGGAACGAAACTGTGCAGTGTCGGTGGTGCGATGAAGTCCTGGAGCGGTGGTGTGATTTCAGGTAAAATTGCAAGTCTTTTTCAATTGATGTGTAGGAAACAATTCCCTATTCCCGATTCCCTACGTCCTATGAGACGCAGGGTACCGAAGAAAGTTGATGTGCAGAAACTCTCATCACGTGATCACTGGGAATTCCTGGTGATCACCTGATAATCAGCTACACACCCCTTTTTTTTTCTCTCCCGGTTTTAATGGTGCAATCCTTTTCACCTCATGCATTTTTTCCTCCTAAACTGAACAGTCTCCCAGATACTCTCATTGCAGTAAGATGTCTAAAGATTTGCTGTCTGTTAAATATTGGAATATTTTGTGATTGATACTTTTTCATGTGAAATACATTTATTCTTGTCTTTTGGGATCCTACTGAGAATCCCCTGCCCTGTTCCTGGGCGGATTGTTTGTTATCATTCATTTATTGATTGAATATTTATTCTTTGTTGGCTCTTGCCATACATGATGTTTGAGCAATAGTTTTATTTATTTTTTATTTTATAGTACAGGTGGTGCCCCGCAATTTGACTGTAATCCATGGCTTATTTGACTTGAGTTGAATTGCAAAGTGGTCAAATTAAAAAGCAATGTCAAATGCCTACATTGTATTTTATGTTTTTGCCCATTTCTGTGGGTTGAATTGCTAGCTGACCTGCCAGCAAATTTGACCATTGAATTGCGGGATGGTCAAATTTCAAGGTACCACCTGTACTGTAGAAGTGTAGACTACAGAAGCATGATTCTGTTCAAATTTTTTAGTGTATCTCTTACTTTCAAACCCAATCAAGTCACATTTTCATTGCTTTTCTCTTTCCAGTGTTGATATAATAATGGGTAAAAAAAGGCCTTCAGAAAATTCAAGCTATGGAAGTTTGAGGGGAAAAGCATCTGAATCAGCAAGGTTTTTAATGCATTGTTTCTGAGGGGATTCAGACAGGGACTTGAAAATAAATTTGACATTGGGACGCATCAACTTGGAGAGGTTTGATTTATTGAGATTCAACAATGTGTAAGAATGGTTTTATTGGCGTTGAAAAAGTTAGTGGATGAATTTAGTATCGATAATTTTGCTGAGTACATTTTTTAAGTTGTTGACATCAGCTAATTTTATAGTTTGTGGTGTGGTTTTCGCGACGGATGCACGAGGTCCAGGAATTGTTTAATAATGTACTGTGCTCGACTTTCTCTCCATCTTTTTCTTTCAATATTTTTTTCTACTCGACTCTCTCTCTCTTTCTCTCTTTTTATTTCTTTCAATATTCTCCTGTCTCCTCCCTCACTTCCGACTACCTCATCGGGCGGAAAACCCGTTTCAGAGGGCACTTGAAGCGGAAACATTGCATCAAGAACCTGCCGGCGTCCGGACGTGACTCGAAAGCCATGCGGGAAATGATACGCACTCACGGGAACGCGCAGTTCGACCCGTCGTCGAACCCGTCTTTGTCATCAGCGTCGGGTTCTGCTCTTGCTGCTGCTGCTGCTGCTGCACCCATCATTCTGAAGCCGCAGTTTGAGCATTTGTTGGCTGCCTCGCAACCCAGCATGGTGGCTGCGATGAACCTGGTGGCGTCACAAATGGCGGCGACGGCCAGCCGGAAACGCATCGCATCGCCCGTCACCTTCAGGTTGGGAATTCTGATTTTTTGTGTCTATAAAATAGGTGGGCTCTCTCTCTCTTTCTAAATCGAAATTCAAGAGACCAGAAGCTCTTTTTTTTGTAGAGAGAATTTCGTTGCCTTGAAGCCCTAGAACATGTTGAAAGAACCCTATGGGACTGCAAAGAATCGTTTTAACCGAATAAAAAAAAAATCGGCGTAGACAAGATCGTTGTGGAGATAGAGAGTCTACCTGTAAATAAATGATTGGACGACGACCACATTTCGTTTTTTTTTACGTGCAATTGTATAGGATTTCCTCCAGTAATTTGTATATGCCGTAAAGGAAATTATTCTGTATTTTTCTTCCTTCTAAAAAGAATCGTTGCTTTTCGTTCTTTCAATAATAATATCTGTAAAATGTTCTGGGAAGAAAAACGGAAAGTACAGCAAGTGTAATTCAGAGCAATAAATTGTATATTCATGCAGGGATAACATATGTGCAGAATGTGAAATTCTGTCGCCGAAGATCGATCGCATTTCTTTTTCCCGAAATCCGTAAAATGTTTTGCAAAAACGGGAAAGTATATTCCAAAGCGATAAATTTCATATATACAGTACTGTACTTGAATATTTTACGAACATGGGTTGATGTAAATTGAATTGTATCCTTCCGAAGAACGATCACATTTTTCTTTCGCACAATCCGGAAATATTTTCCTTGAATCAGTAAATACTGTAGTAGGAAAGTGTCTTTCAAAATGAAAATGTTTAAAAATTATGAATTGGCTCTTTTATATGAACTGCTGTGTTTTCTGCATCCAAAGATCGATCGCATTTCGTTCTCTTGAAAATCGAAAAAGTTTCCCAGAAACACTCCGAAAAATATTTAAGAAATTTCATATTTTCATGCCGTGTACATAGCGACATGTATTTAAAGCAATATCGATGAAAGATGATGCTGATTTCTATTCAGTTTTACTAAACTGAACTTAAACCAGCTGAGAAAAAAAAGGTGTTTCGCCGGAGCTATTTTTCTAATTTGTAGCTTCTTGACCCGAATTGCAACCGCAATTAACGGATTTTTTTCAATTTGTCAGCCAACTGTCAGCATTTCAATCAAATTATTATCCTGCAAAGGACGAATAAATAACGTCTAAAATATTACGTAAGTGTAGCTAAAATTGGAGACCAGATCCGACAATGAAAAAACGAACCCAACCTAAGATATGACTAGAACTGGTCTAAGCGGACGAATCTTCTTGATAAAATACATTTTACCGGACTAATCCCAACTCAATAAACCCTGAAATAAACTAGAACCTATTTCCTATATAAAAACCGAACAAACGTCGGGAGAAAGCCTACCGTATTTGTTCAAAAGCAAAGATCATGGACTCGATTGCGAATTATTTAAATTGCCACGGGCATTGAGGTCCTTCGGAGTAAAATACCCGGAATACTTCATCATAGAAAAAAAACTCTTCTCCGTAGTCCGCATTTTCTTGGTTCACTTGAAATGAGCACTATAATTATGGCATAAGCTGCTGTTGAACCGTACACACGCAGTTAATGACTTCGGAGAATAAGTAGGCGTATTGAGGAATGAATGAACACGGAAGCTGCGTAGGTTCAGATGATGAATCAGATTTAAACGATTTTCCACTTCGCCTAAACGCCGCCCAGTGAACTTCAAAGATACAGTATCTATTTGCATGTGAATTCTCGTCTCAATTTAAACAAATTTTTTTTTTTCTCATCGACAGCAGCAACAAAATGATCAAACCGGACTTCGACAAGATGATCGAGCAGATGCAGAGTCGGATTCAACCGCAAAACGTGTTGGATTTGCTGGACGCCGGGCCCGTTTCGGAGGCCGAGAAAACAGTCAGTTTCGAGGAAATGGTGAGCGAGATTATGAACCAGTCGTCAAGGGCGTCGAGTGTCGACGAAGGCAGCGTCGACACTCACAAGAACAACCTCATCATCGTCGAGCCCGACCCCGCGGCGTTAATCAAATGCGAAGTCACTTCCGAACCTGAATCAGGTACGCATGCGAAGCTCAGTCAAATACAAGAAAAAACTCTTTACTTTACAACGATAAATTAAAAATGTGTAATCCCGAAACGCAGATTTGTGGATTTTCTCCATGATTATGTTTATTAGGGAATCATGAGTTGTTTCAGTGTGGGTAGATGTCGCTGTTAGTCACGACGAGAGCATTTCCATTTCCCCCGTTCCTCATCTCGGTGTTCCTAAACCCTTTTGGGTCCATGGACCAGCAAATTTCCATACGAGCATTAAAGTGTCATAACATCTTTGAATACTCAAAAAACTGTTGCTTGAAACTTGAAGGACTTATGGCAGGTATTTAAAAGTTTCTGCTTTTTTCAAAAATCAAGTCAAGGACCAATGAAGTAGCTGTAGTCTAATGTCTTCTAAAAATTAGGAAGGCGGGCTTGATTTCTCAGAAAGAAAAATTGAAATAATTTATTTCAGCAGGTAAAAATGGGTTTGAAGTGTTATTAGGAGACAAGCCAACTTTTATTTTTCATCAGATAATTGTAACTGCCATTGTCTCTCCAAAATTTCAGATAAAGAGAACAGACTTCATGGCTATACTTTTCATACATTTAATATGCTGAAGAAAATTCTCCGTGGACTGGGAAAACACTTCTGTGGACCAGAACTGATCCGCGGACCATGTGTTTGGGAACACTGTACTAACTAGACTAGTGTGTTACTCTAATCTACAAGTAGAATGAAAATACTGTATTGTGTACTTCTATAGAATGGAAATTTTTTTGAACAGCAGGGACGAATTTTTTTTTTCGTATTTTTCTTTTTCAATTTCAATGCTGTCAGCTCTTCCGCGCGCCGAACATTAACTTTTTCGAAACTTCCAAATCGATGCGGTAGCTGACGCAATAAAAATCACGGCAGGTCAAAGAGATAAATTATCCACTTTTAGTGTCAGTATATCAGTATTCATACCGTATTTTGTGTTCGTAATGGACATTCAGGCACGGAAGACAACGAATATGAGGAAGAAGATCAAGAAGAAAAACCAATTACCAAGGAAGAGGTGGACATTAGGCCCAGGACTCGTGCTCCAGTTCCTGCTTTGATCCCGGCGCCGAATATTCCGATATCGGCATCCGGCGCTGTCGTGAATAACGTCAACAAGAAATGTCCCCCGCCATTGATTAAACTTCCAAAACTGCACATAATTAGTCCATTGCCAGCTGGTGAATCCTTGTCTTCAGCAGCAGCAGCAGCAGCCTCATCCTTGCAGCCATCCATCGAACAAGTTTATCAAGTAAGGAATCCGAAAAGAAAAATGTTTTGAAAATCACGCCAACACTCTTTTCTTATGTGTGTCGTGATTTTGTCGTCTGATCGTCGAGTCCTTAACGATGATTGAATTCTCCGTGATTCAGCGATAAAACTGCTCAACAGCAGTTCAATTATAAAAAATATAATAATACATCACGGAAAACAAATGCAGAAAAACGAGTCGATTCAAAAAAGAATATACGCAATATGATGACTCAGATTTAAATTGACTAACTCGTAGCTTATTTTTGCACCCATTCAACAATGCTGCAATTTTTTATAGTCCAACCTCTTCAAGTCAAAATTCAAAGGGAGCAAACATTTGAGTTAATCAGGTTTTGAGTGAGGAAAGAAAATATTTTTGTTGGGTGAAGGAAAACAAATTACAGGAAATTGTAATTGTTGATATTCTAGACCTCCAATGGCTTTTAAATGAGTTGACAGGATGGAGGCAAGGGTTACTTTGCCAAATTGGTCTTTCACTTCCTTTCAAAGCACATCATTTCCTTTTCTCTTCCCTTTGTCAATAAAAGAATGACCAAAAGCCTCCAGAAAATGTATGAAGGTTTGTGGGGAGAGCCTTTGAGTTATGGAGGTTTTTAATGCATTGTTTCTGAGGGAATTCTGATGTGAACTTGCAAAAAAATTGATGTAAAGGAAAGAGGTATTTAATTTAGGATTTTTCGAGTTATTGAGATTCAGATGTGTTGAATCGAATGCATCTGATGATTGTTTGAACGCCTGTATATAATTCTATCGTAATTGTTCTGTACCAAAAAAAAATTGGAAACTCGGAAATTTATTTCTAATTAAATGTTTTCCATCAGCGATGGGCAACAGAAACTGATGCCGTTGTGGAGCCAACATTTCCGCCGAACCGTCGTAGAGCTGTAAGCAAATCCATCGGGAACAACAAATACTTCTCATCTTCGTCGTCGAGAAACTTGAACGCGTCGTCATCATCGTGTCCCGATTCCGGAGAAGACTCTGCCGACGGCCATCATCGACACCCGCATCAGTCCTCACAATCCCAACACTTTGACAGCACCGACGAAGGCAGTGTCGACGGCATTCCTGCTGTCGATTTCGAACAACAACACGCAGCTGATGCGTCGCACAGAATCTCGTGCCAATTGTGCGACCGGCGAGTGTTCAGTTCTCAGGAAGAGCTCGGATGCCACGTGGCATCCACGCATCCGAATCACTATTTCTGCGTCAACTGTAGCCAAGTTGTCGACGGGCATCTTGATGCCTTGGAAAAGCACATGGCGACCTGCTTCAAACAAAAAATGGCGCATCGGTTGCAGCACGCACGTATGACGTGAACGTGTTGTGTACTGTACATCACTCCCGCAACAACAAAAAAAGAAATCAGCTTGCGCGATGAGAAGTTCTCAGCCTTTTCAGCAAAATCATGAAAATATTTTGTCCCCGTTGTACAATTAATGTAGCTATCCGGATTAAAGCAGTTTACTTCTCATATAGGATTATTAAAGAAACGAGAAACACACTGTAACACCAGCAGTGAAACGTCCTTTACAGAAAACCCATGCCTCTCAACGTTTACGGGAACTAAAGCGACATCTATCTACGCGGAAGCGCTTTTTCGTCGTAACCTGTTGAGGAACGAACTGTAGAATACGAGGTTTAAAATACCGTATCCTATACTTATTCGGAAGTTTTGCTCTCCCCTGAACTTATTGGTGCTCTTAGAAAGATATACAGTACTTGAAGAAGCACTTTGTACAGATAAATATAAAATTCAAAAATTGTATTTTATCGTGGTCTGATACTGGAAATTGCCAAGGTTTGATAGCCGTATTCCAATGGAAGAAAGGTACTGTGATATTGAAACTTTCGTGTCACGAAGATTTCAATAAATGCCAACTCTTGAGGTAGCAAGTTTATAGTTGCCTGAATAGTTAGAAATGTGATAGAAGAAGATATTTAGCGAGTAAACGTAGACTTTGTCTTTTCGTATCAACCGTACAGTAGAATTTCTTATGATATAACTTCAGATCCAGACAGACACAGTACTACATCATAAAAATACAGTTGAACCCCAACAATGCGAACCTCCTTAAAGTCGAATGCCTTGTCCATATGTAAAAAAAAAAATGTTCAAGCCCTTGTCTGAATTCCTTTGGAAACAATGCATTTAAAACATCTCCAATTTGAATAAGGCATCAAACAATGATGTGTTTTGAAAGGAATTGAAAGACGAATTGAGCAAATTAACCCTTGCCTCCAACTTCAGCATCTGCCCTGTCAACTCATTTAATTAAGAAGCAATTTAAGTTTATATATCATTAATTACAATTTCCTGCAATTCTTATTTCTTTTCCTAAACAAAAAGGCTTGTTTCCCCAACTGGAAACCTCCCTTAGTAGAGATTTTTGAGGTCCCTTCAAAAGTTCAACTTGAAGAGGTTTGACTGTGTAATATTTATATTGGTAGTCTTGAATCTCAAGGGAAATCCACTCAATTGTTTACATTGGGGGGTATACATTTCAGGGATTTACAATATCCATCATCAGTTCTTCCGCTCCGGAAATGCGTTTGCGGAAACGCACGCTATCTTGCTGAAAGGCTGTGAACTTCCCACATAATATGTGCCTTTGTGTGTTTTTATTTTAGTTTTCATGACAAAAAAAAACCTGTGTTGATCTCAATGTCAGTCTCGCGATCTGCAACCAGAGGCTCATTTGTAACATGGTCTTCCAATGCGAATCAAAGTCTGTCTCGCGTAAAAAAAAAGAAAAAGAGGGGTCTCAATTTTATCTTCGAATTTTTTTCTATTGCTGGTTTTTCAACCCTTTGGAAAAAATGAAAATGATTGCTTTTTCGGCGTTGGAAACTGCTGGAGAAAACGATAATGGGTTCAATGTAGGTAATATTCCCGACGAATTATTTTAACCCTAGTGAACAGTAACCCTGCTGATGATGATGATGGAGGATGAGGAAATAATTTTGACCATCATCATCATCTGTCGTCATATTTTCGCTTTTGCCGACGAATGAACACGCTGTTTGTGTTTCAACATTCTCGGTGTTTCGGGATTGTGGAACTTTTTTTTTTTTTTGGTCTTTTTTTGACATGGTTCCAAATGCTTTTTTCTCGGGAAACGAAAGAAGCTGGCCCACTGATGAGGCAATTTTTATCCATTTTCGGGAAAGAACAGCTCTTGTTATTGGGCTATTCGATGTGCCAAGAATTTTTTCGGCGGTGAAGGGGCGATTGTCATGGAAGTGGTCTTGTGGACGATTAAAACTGATTCGAGTTCAGCTAAATTTGTATTTATGTTGAATTTAATTGAAAGAATTATAAGCGCGTTTTTTTTATTTACAGCTGTGAAACGAATGTGATCTTTTTCGCCCGAAAGTGAAGAACCATTGTTTCCGAGCGGATGTTCAGAAGTGTATTAGATTCCATTCGTGTGCTTTAATGAGGCAACAGTGCTTATGATGGACTTCTAAAAACAGTGAATTATTATAAAAATTGTGGAGATCCGCAGATAGTTTACCCAGTTCTAAGCTAGGTTAGCGATCTTAAATCATTTTAATCCCGAAAAAAGCACCAACGACACAATTTTATCTTGCGAGTCAAGATTTCATCGCATTTAATCTCAATAACTTAATCCAGCTATTGACATTTTTTGAATTTTCAAAATCCGCGTGAGCATATTCGATAATTTACTCGGGAAGTTTTATTTTGACCCGATTTCCTAACACATGATTTGCACCTCGCCGAAGAATTTACCCGAAGAAAATATTTAAAATTGAAGAATTGACTTGAAAGATTGACAATTGGCTTGAAAAATATTTCTATAAGAGACGTTTTTTAATTCTGCGCTGTATCGCGCATTAAAATATTCCTGATTTTAGATCCATATAAGAATCAAACGTTAAGTGCATTGGGGTGTACTGCAGATTTTTCCGCAGCAATTATTCCCAAAGTCGCAGACCAAATAATTTTTGCCATCGTAAGAAGACTCTTTTCCTCCCTCTTTTCAACAACAAAATATTATTTTTAACGGTAATTTATCTATTGAAATATGTTTTTTAATTTCGAACACATTGAAGAATAAAATCAACGTTTATTGCTGCACAAAATTCTTATTTCCAAGGGTGTCTGATGTAGACGAACAATTGACGTACAATTCAGTACTGAACTGTGCTCGAAGATGAACGACTCGCAGGAATATCACTTGGTCATACTGAATATATGCGAAATGCGCAGATTCCTGCACAAATACAGTAACGCGTTCAACTATGATGAAAAGCATCGTTCCAGATTTCCGTAGAAAATTGTAAATGTACTGTAAATCCGTGATTCATCGTTGCCCGGCAGCAGGAAGTCCAAGGGAGGGGAATTCCTCGCGTCATCTGATATCGTTTCGCCACCGAACACACGCCAGCACCATGAAGGTCAGTGTTTCCAAACTTGGTGGTGCCGAAGTTGGCGTGGATCGGAAGAACGTCTTTTCAGGTAAATTATTTTAAAATTGAGTTAAACTTATATTTTATTTTTGATACAATTCGCTGCCGAGTTGTTCCTAGAATTATGTAGCTGAAAAACCCTACTGTTGGGCCAATTATACAACAAAGAAGAGTTGTAAAAGAATTGGACACAGCAAGCAGCCTTTAGAGGCCGGATCCTCTTTAAGAGAGTCCCTTAAAGCAGCACAACTTTAATGCAGGCACAGGGTGACCACAGAAGGACAATAAGTATGCTCAGGCACACAACAGATCAGACAAGACAAATAAGCTCATCTTCTACACAACCGCCGTCAGGCAATCCTCAAGCAAGAGTACCTAAGTCCTTGGAGACTTTGTCCGGGCTTCGTTGCCCGAGATCCTTATCAGTTAGCTACTGACCCGGTTTACCGCAATGTGGCAAACTGGGTGCCTATCCGCTTCCTGGTCCCTGTGCTGCTGTTGCTGCGCGACGTGCCCAAGCAAGGATGCTGCGCTCAGGTCACGCCGCGTGGACGCAACCCCACACCTACTTCAGGATGAACATGACAAATTTTTTTAAAGGAAATGAAAAATCCTAAAAAAAATATTGTAAACAATACGGTTATTTTCAAAATTGTGCATTGACTGTTGCGTAAATGTTTAATGCATTATGATTATGCATTATGCTTGTCAGAGGTGTTAAACATTATGTATTCTCATTGAATATAATGTTTAACACCTCTGACAAGGCAAAACTTAGTTCAACATTTCCAGGGAATCTCTGACCAATCTTTCAGAACTATAATGCATTTGAAACATTCGTCGTTGTAGTTCATAATACAGTATTCAGAATTAACCTTCATTTTATAAAATTTTCTATGACCTTGTGTTAATGAACTATGGCTAAATTTTATAACATCTGTGCATGCCAGGAAAGTGATTCGAACTTCGACATGTCATCATGGTTATTTTTTTCTGACTCAAATCAGTGAATTCCATTTTGGTTCGAATAATTGCTGCATGTGCAACCTTGCCCAGTGTCGCAGTAATGTATGGTCAAGCAGTCAAATAAGGATTAAAACATTAGGATGTGTCATGATCATTTTTTGATAATATTTGACAAACAATTCAATTCGGACGCAGCGAGTCTGCTTCAGATTTTCGAACAGATTTACATATTTCAAGTCAAACTTGCAATTTCATTTTCGAAAGATGTGGTAAAGTTGACGCTGTTATATTCAGTTCTTTGTGCATGCATGTATAATATCATGAAGTGCAATTATCTCACGATAAGTAAGTCAGAAATTAGTAAAAAATTGGTATGCATTGATCTGCACCTTTTCTATCCCACTGTTCAAAGATGCTAGATAGGGAATAAATATTGTAGATTGTGAATAAATTGAGTGTTGGAAGGTCTGATTGCATCAATCTGGGCGATATATAAGAGTATATGTCACTTCTGCATGATATACCCTAACCGGAGACGCTGCTTATCCACTTCAGCGATTAATTCGCGGGATTACTTGAAGGAGACGATCAAGAAAACCCGGTACAGTATTGTACTGTATAATTCACAGGGTTTGTCGACTTCTGATGGACCACGATGTGTGTGTGGTGCCGCGGGGGGAAAGAACTGCAGGACAGAGATTCACTGGCGATATCACTTTTGAATGCGTCCACATGGACATTGAATCGTATACCAGGATGATGTCGCTGTTGGCCCTCAAATGCCATGCGACCCTCGAACAATTATTGTGTGGCTACACCTAATACCTGCGGAAATGGAAGAGCAATTGATTTCTAATTTGACACCTGTATTGTGCTTATTTTTACAGTAAAGAAGCAGACGACTAATTCTGGAAATGTGCGCTTTCTTTAAAATTCAACATGTTTCAACCCAACTGCTTGAAGACCAAAAAAATCACTAGTTTTTCCTCCGAAATGGTTACAATTCTCCTCAAACAGAAGATTTCAGTTTTCCTGAATCAAAAACTCCACCAGGTCCATTTTCAAGTAAATATTTCCTGTTTCTGTTAGCCAGTTGCCACAGGTATCCGTCAACTATAATTTTCATCTGCCTTTGAGAAACTTACCCCGGACGAACAAGATCTAGGACTCAGATGAATGAATCAGGAATCCGTCGTTTGGTTTATACAGTATGTGGTGTTCGAGCCGTTTGACAGCGGAGACGCATCAACGACAAATGAAGTGGTACTGATTCATTTGGACTATTTACTCAGGCGGATAGCTTATTCAACTACCCCATCCACGCATGCGTATGCCCTGGTCAGACATGACCGTCGTGCCACAGTAGTTCATCGAGTTGCGCAGCGAGTGGTTGTGTGCATCGCATTTGCTCTCGAAGTTGCCTCAGGCTTTCGTTGTTTCAGCCGAAAACCCGATAATTCTTGCGAATTTGAAGTTGAACAAGCCTGAAACTTTTCCGGTGAAGAGATACCAAGCGCAGTCAGAGGAAAAGTGTGCCCCTACATTGAGACCGAATGATCGACAGTGAATTCAACCAAGACGACCCCAGCAGAACTGATAATTGATCGATGTCGAATTGAGTGCTTGAAACGTGAATAGATTTTCAAGTTGTGTTTCTGCTGTGAGTTTTTCAAAAACTCGAGACTTTGCCGTGTCAGTCCTTCGATCAAACCTAGTATGAAAAACCGTATGCTAGTTTCGAACCGTGTGGTTAATAAATCCGAAGCACAAGAATAAAACTGCTTGTATCCACATAGAGATCAAAGTATTGGCTGTGATTTTCAACGACGACGACATAAAACTGTTCTTGAATTAAAATTTGGATTGAGTTTTTCAAATTGCTGGTCATCAGTAGCTTTCGTTGTGAACGTTTATGGAAAAAGTCGAGAAATTGCTCAGTTGTTCCATAGAATGACACGCGGAAAGATGAAAATACTGCAAGTCGTTTCTGCAGTTATTAATTACCGGTAATTGCACCGCGTGGAAATTCCCACTTGAATGATTTATAATTTAAAGATTCGTATTTTAGCCCTGCTACAGGCAATAATGCAAATTTAATTTGACAGACGGATGAGACGGTAACACGACTGCTATTCGTAATCTTTAACCTCACTCATCCTATTTACGTGTACAGTATATGAATGATTTGTTCATTGCAATCCCCGGTCAACCTACCTAATTTGTTTATCCGTTTTAGTTAATAAACCATCTCAATTCTATTGCAAAGTTCATGTGGCTATCACATAATAGATGCGATCCGAATCTTATTATTAATTAGGTTACCTTTTATTCAAGTTGGTTTGGGTCATGGATGCTGAGCATAATTATCACTGCGATCGATTTAATAAACCGGTTGCGTTGACAATAATCCCGACTATAATGCCTGTTCCTGTTGTTCGAATTCGAAATTGCGACTTAAAGTTTTATACAGAATTCGATTAAGGACAATTGATATCCTCCTTTCGAGTGAGTTATTGACGCTCATGAATCAAACTTACGCATGAATCTGCGTGGTAAATATAAATGCTGTTAACTCCCTGAACGATGTTTCGGTACGTTTCTTTAAATTACTGCTAATTTATTCGTTATACTGAGTGTTGCTGTGTAGAGAAACTGCTACATTGATAGAAGGTCCCTTGGGAGCAGAAAGAAAAACTGGTTTCTAGGGAATATCAAAGCCTAAATCATTTAACGTAGTCCGCGTGTAAAATTCAATGGTGTTGAGGAATGAGAACAGTTAGATTACCACTGCATTTTAGTCTTCGGATTGTGTCAATTTAGCGAGACGTGTAATCCGATTTATTCAAAAACTATTTGTAATATTGTACTGCCCTCATTTCTGGCCATATTTTCCATTCATTCTGGCAATCACTATACAGATTAATTACTGCGTACGTATCTCCTCTGACAGAGCAATACATGAAACGAAGAACTTGCTCAGTATGTTCGTACGTTCAGTTTTGAGAAGCTGTTCGAAGCTGGAGACAAACTTTGGGCCACTCATGATAAATATCTCGATCGAGACATCATAGGGACAAATCAGCTGCAGTAAACAAGTTTTTAGTCAAGATGCAAGCTGACTTTTATCTTCGGACATCATATGTTTGCTGGTGAGATCTCTGATCTCAGCCCAAGACTCCGTGATGATTATTAAACTGTATACGAGGAACCACTGCACATGTTTTTGATGACTCATTCAGAAAAAAATTCGACTTGAGCTCGTTTAAAAATGTAAACTGGATATCACGAGGAACTTTCGTGTAGCCGAGTGTTGAATAATGGGCGAAAGGCTTGGAGAAGAAGTTGCCGCATTCAATTCATCATATAATCAAGAAGGGTATATAGACTTCATATGTTTTGCTGACGTATCCGTGTTTTATTGGTTTAGTTTTGAATTGGGAAAGTTGTTTTGATTTTGTCGTTATTTTTAATTCGTGTTATTCGTGGCGTGCTTCTGTTAAATCCGATGAATTGAACAAAAGAAGCTTTTCTTTCAATGTTGTCTACATAGATATTATTGTATGATCAAAAGTTCTGTGTTCGTCGTTTGGACAAAGTGCTGTGACTCGGGAAGATGGAATTGCGCAGATTTCCATTCATGTCCGTTCTACATTGTGCAATCACGTGTTCGATACTTTTTACGCATGAAGCCTCGGGCAATGAGATCGCTAGAAGCGGCAAAAATCAACTGAGTAACCTGAAGTTCACGACTGACCTTTATTCGGTAAAAGAAGACGAATCCGGCGGTGGTCTTAATTCGTTTAAAATTTTACGAGAATCCCTCTTCCATGTAGCGCTTGAACCGAGAGAAACCGGATGGCGAAGTTTTCTTCTCGCCATTCAGTATTTCCCTGGCTTTGGCAATGTTGAATGAAGGAGCAAAAGGAAATTCAAGCTCTCAAATCCGCAAAGCTTTGGGTCTTGCCAAAGATGATCTGGCCGTTCGGAACTCTGTTAAAACGATCCTACAATCCATTGAGGTGATTTTCCGATTCGAAATACTTCTCATTATTTCTGTAAACTAGGGTAATTTCCGAACTCAGTTACCTGTAAGTGATCGATATGTGAAACGTGAACAAATTTTGTCCTTTGAAAGGACGAAACAAAAAGTAGCTTGCATTTGATTCTTGATGGTCGCAAACGTTGACTCGATCCAAGTGTGGTCAAACTTTTTCTTCGATGTATGTGTGTATAATTTTATCGCTACCCAATTAGAATATATTTCTACGTGATATTCCGTTACTAATTTGGTTCGTGTAAATACTGTACCTTTTATTGATTCAACTTGAAAAGCTTTTATAACCTTGGATTATCATCCGAAGTTATGCTAATGAGCTTATCTCAAGAATGAAACAGAATATACGAGTAAGTGCGACGCAGTCTTCTCAAACCTAAATTTGTCATTTGTTGAGTCAAAAATTTTGATTTTCGAGGATCGCATGATACAGTATTTCATTATCCGTAATTCTTTGCCCGGTGAATCGAAGTTGAGCAGTGATTTCAAAGTGATGTTCATAATGTATTATTTCTTCATCAGAGCGACAAGGACAATGTTACTCTCGATATCGCAGCGAAATTATATTCGGCGAAGAATGTAGGAATCAACGAAGCCTTCAATGAAACTCTCGCAAACCACTACGAGACTAGTATCGAACACTTAAATTTCTGGGACTCGGAAACCGCGAGAAAACGTATCAATGACTGGATAGAGTCGCAGACTCATCAGAAGATTCAAGATCTCCTACCACCGGGTTAGATATACTGTTTGTTACCACCGGGTTAGATATACTGTTTGTTTTCTTACAAAAAGAAAATTTTGAATTTATAAAAAGCTCTGGCTCCTTTTCGTTTCCTTGTCGATGAATCTAGGTTCCGTGAAGATAGGTACAATGATGGTGCTGGCGAATGCGGTTTATTTCAAGGGTGAATGGTCGCAAAAGTTCGACAGAGCAGCGACAGCGACGGGGAATTTTTTCGCGTCATCAAAGGAAATTGTCGAAGTTGACATGATGCGAGTGACGGCTGATTTTCCAGTCATGGAAACGGATCAAGCATATGTGATAGATTTACCTTACACAGTGAGTTATACCGAAAAATTGTTGGTGAATTATTTTTTTTCTAAGTCAGAGCGAGTTCAAAAATCCCAGAATTTTTTAATATTTTAGAAAAATGCTCGTTTCCGTGAATTATCGACTCAATTGCGCTGCGTTCATTGAATATTTGTAGTAACTATGTTCAGTTTTCTATGTTTTCGAAGTAGGTCACCAGTTATTTCCCTGGGTGGAGGTGAAAATTCAAGCCCGCAAATTCTTTCTGCTCCACGTGAGTGTGGGGTAAAAAGTTGAAACAATGTAAAGATACTCAGAACAATTCAGAATTTCCCTCTGCTTTTCATATTCAACGCATGAAACCCGAGCAATCACATGAAATGTTGGGCATGTGATAAACTTGAAATATCTAATACAGTATTGTGTTTGCGTTGGATGAGTTAGTACTGTTATTGTTCTTCATTAATATCCTACTGTGGGAAAAATTCCATCTGTCTTTCGACAAGTTCGACATGTTCCAGAGGAAATTTCCGCCTAGCTGTGGTAAAAACCAGAATTAACTCAAGAACCAAAATGCTCGATTTGAAAGAGCATGTGTCAAGGTTAACAAATAAACAAATATTTTCGAGTGAGTGACTGAAGAAATATCCTCTGTTTACGATGCAGGATACAATGGTATGCTGTTCGTCTTATCACGTTCTTCTTGTTCAGTAATGTTAAAATTACTATCATTGAACTTCATGAAAATGCTTCCGACTGTAAAAGCCAGCAATCGAATGCTTAATTTCGTTAGATGGATCAAGTATATGCCATATAGAGCGGCAGACTTTTTCACATCACATTTTCCATGAAAAAAAGCTGAAAAAACTTCTCGAGTTACTCGATTCCCCAAGATTTCAAACTTCGAGAATGTTCTTGTTCAGGGAAAGAAAGTTTACATGACGCTGATTGTGCCAAAGCAAAGACGCGGGCTTTCAACGATAGAGAAAAACTTGACGGAAACAAAATTGAAGGATTTTTTGCAAGGCCATCGAGAATCCAAGACCGTGAATTTGATACTGCCGAGATTCAAGATTGAATCGTCATTCAAGTTGCGAAAGTTGTTATCGGAGGCAAGTGTTCGAAAAAAATATGTGTTCCCAAATGTGTTCATCTTTGCTGATTAAGAATATCTGTATATATAGGTCGGAATCACCGATATTTTTAGTCCATTGGCCGCCGATCTCAGCGGAATTTCAAACACATCCTTGTTCTGCGATGAAGGGTACCACAAGGCTTTAATTGAGGTGAATGAAGAAGGTGCTGAAGCTGCAGCAGCTACAGGTACAGTATATAACAAAGTTATTAAAACAATTGAAATTTCCCAAAATTGAAATGTCCCAATAAAAAAATATGACTTACTCGAAATTTAAAACGAATCCACGGCATTGGAGAAAAATATAACCGGTGCAAAACGAGTAATAAAACATAAGAAAGGCTGCTCAATCTAAGCTCACAAAATTGATGCATTTCAGACATTTTATTCTTGAAGATCTTTTCCAATTCAAAAAAGCACCAATTTTTGGCTATGCGAATCAAGTGTTTTTCTCGATCGCGGTTTTTGACTCGGTAATTTGGAAATTTTCCCCGTCGAATTGTGTCTTTCCTGCTCTTTGTGGCGCGCGTTGTTTTTTGACTGGCCGGTTATTGTAGACGTTCTCTACTGTCAAAATGTGCCAAAAAGAAGGCGTAATCGTGACCTTTTTTTGGCAGTGATTACCTTGATTGAGTTGTCGAGTTTTGATACCTCCTTGGATATAACCGTGGATCATCCTTCGCTCATTGCTATTCAACACGTGGACTTGGTCGAGCCGTTGTTTTTCGGTCGCCTGAGAGTGCCAAAAACTCCTGCTGAGTCGATAAATGCTCCTCAGAAGGCATCAGACCCTGCTTCCCCCTCTGAAATCCCGGAATCTACCGAAACGACGCCGATTGAGAATGACACAACAACCTGGACTTCGGATTTGTCTGACATTTCGACTACCACCGTCAACCCAGGACATGAAAATGTAACGGAAAAATCGAATGATGCTGATCTCAAAGTAAAAACGCAGGATTCGGAAAAGAATCACGAGCAGAGTGTGACTGAAAAGGCGGATCCTGCTTTGCTACTAAAGTTGAAGAAGTTGGTTGCTGGACCAAACCTGGATTCGAATGGGAAACCTCAGAAATCAAAGCCTCCAGTCTTTCCCAAGAGAAGTAATGCAACCCACCGAAAGTGATCCTGTCCTCGGAGTTGACAGGTTTATTTTTTGCTGTGACAATTGTATTGATGAACTTACGTGTGCTGGAGACTTGAATGCTTGCCGCGTTATTTCCTTTGTAAATTGCGTTGAATTCAAAAGATGTGTAAAGGAAAATCCTCAATTTAACGCATGATTTTAAAAGATTTTTTAAGCTTTTTCCTTTAGTTATATTCTCATGGAATTTTAAATTCGAGTATCCGAGAAATAATCGAATCCCATTTGGACATCCTGAACCATCATGTATATTTACTGTATACTGAAGTGGTCTCTGTATTTTTCATTCCCACCTTGAATCGGAAGATGCGTATGTATGTATGGCAGGAATATTCATTCCAGCCCGTGTAAATCTCGGAGAATTTTTTGATGGAATTTATGAAAAGAAACAACTGTATTTTTTCGTGTATGCTTTTTCGTGGCATAATTCTTTGAGCGTAATATTTTTTATCTATTTTAATTTTTTGCAGTCGCGCAAAATGCCCGGCAAAACACAGCAATGTGCCTTTATTTTTCTCAGTTCGTTTCTCGCTGCTCTCATTCTTGGATCTACTTCTTCGGCGAAAGTTTCTCAACCACGAATTGAGTTGAGTGGGTTGAAATTCACTACAGAACTCTACTCGGTGAGTGGCTTGAATTTAAAATTTTACCTGTACAGTATATACTATAGTATTGAATATACAGTACTGTACACCATTGAACTTCGAAGTCAAACGTCAAGGGACCAAAAAAAAATTTTAGTTCTGGAGGTTTGAATATGCGGAGTCTTGAATATGTTGAATATGTGGAGGTTCAACTTGAAATATTTACTGGAGCACTACATGCCCTCAAGTAAGATATGCACCAGGGTTTTTCAGTTGTGAGTTTTGATAAAATCCTATCCCAAATGAGATGCGCACTCCATTTCCAGTGACTCTGATCTAAAACGACAATATTTTAAAAATAAGAACACTCAAAATTGATTTTAGACATGATCAGAAATTGAATTTTCCTAATTTTTCATTGTTTCCATGAAGATAAGTTTTCCTAGCTGTTAAACCAGGCCCAACATTTCCCATTAGAATTCAAGAACGGTACAATATACTGTATAATGCAAACCAAAATTCTTGAAACTTAAAAAAAGTGCATACCTGCATATGATGTGCATCTCCATGCTTTCCTTTCAATTCAGAGGAAACGTGAGCGTGGTACTTGAGTAAATATGGCGCATATATACTGTACTGTATACTTCATGAACTGATGTATACGGTATATTTTTTTTATTTTTTTTTAACTGACGTTAAAATGAATGCCATTTATATAGCTTCTGAGGCAAGACAAAGCGGGTGGCGACGTTTTCTTCTCACCAATGAGCATTTCAACCGCATTGATAATGTTGAACGAAGGAGCTCGGGGTACTTCAACAACTCAAATTCGTTCGGCTTTAGGATTGTCAAGTGATGATCAAAAGATCCGTGGGTCATTCAAATCGATAGTGGATCGAATTCAGGTTGGTTTTAACGATAAACCGTGGCGATGTTCCTGAATATTCTAAATAAGTATCAAATCTCATCTGTAGAATAATAAAGGTAACGTGACGCTCGACCTTGCCGTTAAGCTTTACGCCAACGCCAACGATTTTCGCCTGAATCAAACGTTCAACGACACTTTGGTGAAGGAATACAATGCGGAAATTGATGTCTTGGATTTTTCGAACTCTGGAGCAGCTGTGAATCAAATTAATGACTGGGTCGAAAAGGTGACCCATGACAAGATTCAAGACCTTATGCCGCCAGGTACGTCGGCAACAAGTTTTATTGGTTCTTTTTTTCATTTCCAACACCTCGTGACTTATTCACGATCTCTTGAAATAATTTTCATAATATTTAGATTCCACTTGAATAAACTTGCTGCATTTAATGTTGACAAAAATTTAATGCCAAGTGGCTTAAATGACGAAATTTTTCCCGTTACGAATTTTGTTTTCCCAAAAGGCACAAATTTCAACAGATTTTCAAAAAATCTTCGGAATCCCTATAAAATTTGGGAAAATGTGAAAATAAGGGATGACTTTTCCATTTTTTTGTCTTTGAAATTTTTAAAATTGTGGAAAGTTTAAACTTATCTGGCTTACTTCAATTTCGTACTAGTTTATTTTTAAATTCACGATGGTATACAAAATTGGGCAATTTCAATGGATTATTTTTGTGTTTTCGGTGAGTGTCCGGCAAGGATTAAATAATCTACAATGCAGTCTTCGGGGAGATTGCGTTTTGCATAACGAAACGCGCCAAGCAAGGAACTGATTTTCGTTATGCAGGGAATCACTACTGTATGGTAAACATAGATTAAATTGGAAGAATTTTCCTTTGACCTGGTTAGTTAATTACAGTATTTCTATTTTTAAAGTTTTGAGATGAGGTTCGGTGAGTTTTGCGGGGAATAGGATTCTTTTTCGCATGAAAGAATGAAAAGAACCTCCTCATTTCTTCTGTTAATACTCCAATATTCACATTGATCATGAAATCCAACGCGTTTCCAGGCTCGGTAAATGAGGAAACGAAGCTGGTTTTGGCGAATGCAGTTTATTTCAAAGGCGAATGGGCGCAAAAGTTTGAGAAAGCCGTGACCACGAAAGGGAATTTTCACGTCTCTCCTTTGCAAACGATCACCGTTGATATGATGAGGATCATGGATGAATTCTTCGTGGTGGAAATGGAGGACGCTTACGCAATTGATCTTCCGTACGAAGTATGGGAAAGTTTTTCTTTAAAATTTTAAGATATTTAATATCAAAATTTTCAAACGATAATTTTTGTTGACCACTTCAAATCTGCAGTTTCATTTTAAAAGCCGTATTACTTTCGTTTAAGATGTGTGGTTTTTTTTAATGAGATTCGAAAACGTTTTCTGGCTTTTCTTTTCCAGGGAGAAAAAGTTTTCCTGACGATAGTTGTTCCTAAGGAACGAGATGGTTTGTTGGACATCGAAAACAAGCTGAACGACACACTTTTGCACGAGTATTTGTGGGGTGGACGAAGGAGAAGTCGAAGAGTTCGTTTGATGATGCCGAAGTTCAAGATTGAATCGTCTTTCGGTCTACGAAAATTTTTGCCCGAGGTTCGGATCGATGAATTTACGAGAACACATTGGCGCATTGTTTACGAGGGAAACTGTGAATTTTAAATCTGCAGATTGGAATTTCCGATGTGTTTAATCCGTCGTCGGCAGACTTGAGCGGGATTTCGAGCGACCCACTGTTCGTGGATGAAGGATTTCACAAGGCCTTTATCGAGGTCAACGAAGAGGGCGCTGAAGCTGCTGCAGCAACAGGTACAATTTTTTTCGCTTAAAGCATAATATGCATCAAAAGAATCCCAAATCATCTGAGATTTGTACATTTTTGTCAAAAATTCGAATCGATAATGGCATGTCTAAATGCGGAAGCATTTAACGAAGAAGGGTGCTGAAGAAGCATGTAAAAGTCGTTCGTGAAACATAAAATGCCTCAACCGAATAGCAATCATCTGAGCAATCATCATTTGAACAGTATTGTCAAAATTTCAAATCGTTGAAGGCGTGTATAAATGCGGAAGCATATGGCGTATGACAGTTTTTGTGGTTGAGGACAGTTTTTTTGGTTGAGGAAAATACGAAATTATAACTTTTCTATACAAAAAAAGCACGAGAATTCATATTTTTCCGAGAATCATGGCTTTCCAAAAGAAAGCCCCGGGGCGTAAGGCTTTTCGTTGGAGTATAAAAAATGTGGCCGTGAGCAGCTTTTGTTTTCATTTTTCTCCCGAAAGTTCTGACCCTGGTGCCGTTGTCGGCAATCCTGGATTTTTCGCAACCCCTCGAGATTAACGTGGATCAACCTTCGCTTATCGCAATCAAGCACAAAGACATTCAAGAGCCGATATTCTTCGGTCGACTCAGCGCTCCCGGCATTCACGACAAAAAGACACCGGGAAAATCCGCGCCAAGAACCCCTGCGATTCCCGCACGTGTCGACGGGAAAAAGCCGAACTAATCGACTTACATACTGATGCACTATATACTTGGTATGGGTCAGATCTTTTTTTTGAGTTTTTGAACAAGGTTGAAATTGCATTGCGGGGCTTTATTTGACTCGGTATGAACACAAGAAGTGATTGGAAATTACGAAATTTTTTTCAAGTCACCGGATTTGAATACAAGCATTTGACGAATAAGCCAGATTATTCGATTTGATAAACTTTAAATCACGGATTTGGCTTCTTTCATGATCAATTTTTGACTGGTGCTGAAATTGTTCTGCGAATGAAAAACACAGCGCACTTGGGTCGAAATGTTTTTTCTTCTACAACTTTTTAATTTAAAACTTCGAAACCTCCGGATTCTGTGTTCTTTGTTGTCACATGGGCCTCGCCAAGTTGTGCTAAATTTTAAAGTCCATTTATGATTTCGTGCAATATAAATTATGAGGCAGAATAGCTTCGATCATCACGTAACTTACTTTATGAAGAATACGCTGATGTACGATAGTAAGATATACTCGAAGATTGTAAATCGATCGCCAAAATCGGTTCAGTTTGAAAAAATTTGAAATTTCTTGCATTCAAAATTTGGAGATTTGTTTTTGGGTATTTTCGGAGCGATTCGAAGGACTATGATGTGCTATTTGCATGGTGATTCGAAAATATTTTTTCCCCAACTGAATTTTGATCTTCATTGCGTCCATTATAAGCTGATGTTATTTGTCAATGCGCTCCGTGTTTTGAATTTTTTTCCTTTCGAACAGAGGAATGGCGATTTTGAATTTTTGTGTTCTTCTTGTCGTGATATGTTTTGCTTCTGGATCGAGTTCTTTGAAAACAGAACAAGTTCAACTCACTAGTCTCAAGTTTGCGGCGGATATCTATTCGGTAAGTGTTGCATTTTTCGTAATTTTTTGCTTCATGTAATATTGAACAATGGTTTTTTTAACTAGCAATTGCTGGAGAAAAACACACAGGGAAATGTATTGTTTTCCCCATTGAGTATTTCGTTGGCATTAACGATGCTGAACGAAGGTGCTCGAGCGAATTCTACGTCGCAACTTCGCTCAGCCTTGGGTCTCGGATTAGACGATGAGAAAATTCGCAGGGCGTTCAAATCTGTCGTTGATAAAATCGAGGTAATGTAAACAAAATTTTTTTATCCTATGCGCTTCTATAGCTGTGAATTAATTCGGTGTCAGGTTAGGAAAGGAAGCGTCTCGCTGGATATCGCTGCAAAACTTTACTTCAGCAACTCATCGGGCTTCGCCATACAAGACTCGTTCAAACGAACGTTGACAAATGATTACGACTCAGATGTCGAAAGTTTGAATTTTAATTCTTCGGAAGATGCCAGAAGCCACATCAACCATTGGATCGAACAGAGAACTCACGGAAAAATCAAAGATCTTCTGCCGAACGGTAACGTGTAGAAATGATTTATATCTTATACATATTTATAGTATTGCTTGGTTTGAAACTGAGGAAATATGGTGTTTGTTCTATATAGGGTCTATTAATTCAAACACGAAGATAGTCCTAGCGAATGCTGTTCACTTTAAGGGAAGTTGGGAGCAGCCGTTTGATAAATCGCATACAGAAAAGCAAGACTTCCACATTTCTCCGAATAAAATCATACAAGTGGACATGATGAGGCTGTTCGACGGACTTTTCCTCACTATGGAGAATGAGGATGTTTATGCTGTCGACATACCTTATCAGGTTTGAGCGAGACGGTTTTTTCGAAATTTCGAAAAATTCCTTCTGCTTTTTCGAATTTAATCCCCATTAAAGGTCCGATATGTGCGTGTCTTTGGTCTGCTGAAAGTTGTTGTCATTGTCATTCTTTGAGTGTAACTACTGAAATATGTAAAATTGGTTCTGCCAAATATTCATTAACGTTGTAAATTTAAAACCTCATCTGCGTATGTACTTGCATCCCTTTGAAGCAACTTTCATGAAACTTAACTGCTAAATATTCGTACACCTGACAATGCAGTTTGTCAATTTATTTTTATGTACATTTTTGAAGTAACTTGCTTTTTTCTGATCTTGATCATTAGAGTAATGATCGGAGTTCTCCCAAATCTTTTTCCATAATTACCAATGAACTCAAAAGAATTCTCTTCGCCCATGTATATCGTATTCACGCAATTTATTATTTTAACCATGTATGTGGCTATTTATGAAGGGAGAGGAATTCTGGATGACGGTGATTGTGCCAAAGAAACGATACGGATTGAAAGACATTGAAAAAACCCTCAATGAAACCATTCTTCACGAATATTTATGGGGTGGCCGAAGCAGAGAAAGATTGCGCCTGAAAGTGCCGAAATTTCAAATCGTCTCGTCATTCGGACTCAGAAAAATCTTGGAAGAAGTAAGCAATTTCAGCAGTCGGCGAAATTTTTTATTCTCAGCATCACTGCTGTATAAAATCTTTACCTCGTCGAACTTCCTGTCGCATCGGAAGCCTGAAATCCAATGAAAAATTAACGATATTCGAACATTGACCCAATCGCTATAATCTTTGAATGAACGGAAGTGAATCGTTGCATATTTTATGTATTCGCCTGGGGAAAATCCAAAATAAAGCCAAGATGTATGTCGCTTTCGCAGATGGGAATAAAAGACGTCTTCAATCCTCATGCGGCAAATTTGAGCGGGATTTCTGACAAACAGCTCTTTGTTGATGAAGGATATCACAAGGCTTTCATCAGAGTCGATGAAGATGGTTCTGAAGCTGCTGCTGCGACTGGTGCGTATATTTCATTGAAAGCATTTCACTTTTACATACGAGGGTTGTCCCACTTGGGCGCCTTTCTGGTTATTTCTTGAGAAGGTATGGTTGTAAAAAAAAAAAAGTATAATATAATCCATGATATTGTAAGGTACTGGGATTTTTCAGGATTTTTGAAAGACATTTTTCAATTTACCGCGTGCAAAACTGAATTTTTGTTCGTTTTAATCGCTTTCTTTTCTACATTTTTGGTAATGTTGGAACGACGGAAAAATTTCAGTTTTCTGCTGGCGTGATCATCACGCAATAAATTGAAACAAAAATGTTTAAATCCGAAAAAATGTCTCTGGGCCGGTGCTGAAAATTTGTCAGGCCAGCAGAATATTGAAATTTATTTGATGTTCTAACCATTATCTAAAATTTAGAATAGATCGTGATTAAAACAAACAAAAATTCAATTTTTTATATGGTCTGAAAAAAATAATTCACCCCCTGTGGCATGGGTGTTGGAGAACTCAGGCCGTCGCTCGAAAGGTTTCACTTATCATCCCGCAGTGAAAAATGTTTTTAAAAATCGGAAAAAATGCCAGAACCTTACAACGTCATGGGTAGTGTCAAAATCTGCTTTTCTCAAGAAAAAATTATGATTGCCCCTCAATTGGGACAAACCTCGGATGTTTATGGACACATGAAATCGTTCTAAAGAAGTGTGTAGGTGATCGAGTGATCTTGTGTTTTCCCCTCTCAAACTTCTTCACGAATTCCAAAGTTATTCTGCATGCGGGAAATTACAGTTTTCAAGGATATTTTTTGTTGTTGCAGGAGGTGTTTTGCACTTGTATTCTTTGCCCGCTGAAATGGCAGTGGACCAGCCATTTTTCTTGGCGATCAAGCATATTGGCGTAATGGATCCAATATTTTTCGGTCGTGTGGGTGACCCAACAGAAGCAGAGACTTGAAACATGAACTACTTCAGTCAGTACAGGAATATTTAGCCAAATTCTTTCGTACCTGATCTCTCTTCGGGAATTCAAGAGCACATTTCTCGACGAATTACTGAAAATCGAAATGTGGGCATGAGTATATCTAATGTATCGTGCATGATGACGAGCACCGCGGCTTAATTATGAGTTTTATGACACCCATCCATGATGCTTAGCATTGAATTTTTCGTTCAATTATTGGGTCGGTACGCTGGTTGAAAATGTGGGTCTCAAAATTACTCATGGTGAACCGTGATATTTAGCACAGTGTGGGAATAATAATTTTTTTTCGAATTTTTTGTTGCGGAAGATAACTTTTCATTCCAAACCGCTTCAAAAAGTCCGGCGAAAATCAGATTAATTCGCGTCTTCCTTTTTTTTTTCTTTTTTAATCCGGAGCGAATGGATGAATGATTTGACAGATTCGCAGCAGTGGAACTAGTTCAATGAAAGCATCCCTTTGTGAACTCTTCCCCGTTTCTGTTCCGGAAAGAGAGCATGATTTATCGTATCTACACTGCAGGTACTGAGCAGAAAGATACGCTGGTGGAAAAACTTTCGGCATCGCGTCTCAGTGCGAACTATTTGTGATCTCACTCAGCTTCTGGTGAAAGCATGTTAAAATATTTTGATTCCTCCGCCAGCTAAGACTGCGTCAAGGTTTTGAAAAGGTTTCCGTTTCTGAATATTTTCGTCTCCTATACAGTACTACAGTTTCATTTATTGGCACGATTTCTGTCGAATATCGTCGTTATTATGATTCGTTTTTACGCAGTAAATAAAAAGGTGAATTGTTACTTCACGCTTCAATAACGAGTCGTGATTGCACAGAAAAATAACAGTACGATGCATCTGAAATGAAACGGCAATTTATTCGTGAATCATAACTCGCTTGCTTCCGAGTTCAGCATCTATATAGTAAACAAATTCCAGAAAGAATTCAAGGCCTAGAATAGTCATCAATTACAATTTCCTGTACTGTAATTCTTGTTTCTCCCCCCCCCCCTTTGATACGATGCTTGGTTTGATGACTTAAAACCTCGCTAATGAGTCGAATATTCGTGCTGGTCCCTTGAAAAATAAACTTGAATAGGGTAGACTGTAATTGAATTTTCCCAAAGGAAAGATTGTTCCAAAAATCTTACTGCAGGAAAATAGAAAATGAAAATCCATTTAGTTCACGTGGAAGATTGATGTGCAGATACCATGATAAAGAACATTCGATGAACTTGGGACTCCAAAATGAAAAAAATAAACCCTTCCATAGACCGTAGGACTGAAAAAAAAAGCCAAGGAAAGCCATAAAACGAAGCGAATGTTTAATACACAGTACAGTATATCAGTTCAAGCCGATTCCGACACGACGCATCAGAGCTGCCCTCTCTGTACCTGAAGGAGTTTTCCCAGACAGCCTGGGCAGCACGTTCTGTAAGAGGTTGAAAGGTGAGTCACAGGACTTCGTAGTCGAGCTTCAGCTTCGCACGAAGCCCGACAAGCAACGAAAATTTAATAAAAAAAACTGTACTATTTTCTCTTTTTATTCAATTGGAAACACGACCCGCGTCGAGAAGATGTGCATCACCGGCACGGTTCTGTGATTGAGCAATGCGCTTAAATCTTTCCCACAGCGACCCTGAACCTCGGGGCCTGACAGGGTTTTCATAATTATTCCTTGGAGTGGATCTAGTAGTGAGTCTCCGCGTAACGAAAGACCCCGCACGCCACGAAATATTTGCGAAACTAAAATTCTCCAGGGGCCTAAAATGACTAACATAACAAAATTGTTTCACAGAATGAAATCTTTCGCATAAAAAATGCGCAAGCGGGATCAAATTTCTAATTTAAACTTCTTGATTTTTAAAAATGTAAGGGAAATGAAAATGTAATGGTATACAGTAGTGTTGAATTTTCCGGTATGAAAAAACCATTAAGTAATGCTGCGCAAAAGTTGCTGAGACCACTTCAAAGTCATACTTAACAATTTTTAATTTACAAAAGACTACTGAATATTGCGGATTTGGCATGCAAACGGGTCAAGCAGAGAAACGTCTTTGCCTTTGGAGCCTGGTCAAAGAAGTCTTCCCCAATGCTTTTGAAGGGATTCTCTTGGGGGTTTTTATATATAAGCGTGCCGAGTATCATTACTGAAACCCGCCAAGGTTTGCCAACAAATTTTCTTTTTCTTTCCTTCCATTATTCTATATGCACGAAACTCTTGAGTCAACGACTCTGGTGGGAAAACATTACGGGAGCCGTTCATCATTTGGGATTTAATGGATCGTGTAATTAATGCAGTGTTCCTTGGCTTAAGCACTTTGAACTGTGATAACGCTTTGACTAGTATCATGATTGCCCAATTGTACCTCCCAAGATTTGAGTTATTGTTTCTAACCATAGACCAGAAGAGGCTACTGTAAGAAAGGGTACTGTTAAGACGTCCAGAGAGTTGAAAGGAGAGCTTCCAGGATCATGGGTAATTTAAATTAAAAAAAAGAATTGGATATTAGCATTAGTTTTTTGGTTTCCAAGAAGAGACACCTCGTGCTCTTCAACCTTTTCCAAGTCCATGGACTGGAAAATGTCCATAAAATTTTTTTCAGACTGGCAAATTTTCATGAAATTTTCTGCGCATATTGGCAAAGTTTTAAAAAATGTGTGCAGACCAGCAGAAAAAATTAAATGCCTGTCATAAAGTCCCCCAAGCAAAAATGTTCTTGCAAAAATTAAATTGAGAACCAGCGAAGCAGTGATACACAAATGTCTTGAAAAATGAGAAATATTGGTTTCAAGAAAGGTTTCTCAGAATGAAAACTTATAATCATACATTTCAGCTCCTAAAAACGTGTCTGAAGTTTCATAAGGAGAAAATTCAAAGGTTTTTTTTTTCATCAAATAATTTCAAGCCTTTCCAAAATTTCAGATCAAGGCAACAGATTTCATTACTACTTTTGATAAATTCACTACCTGGATGAAAATTCCCCATGAAGCAAAAAACTTCCATGGATTTACACCAGTCCATGGACCATTGGTTGCAGAACACTGCACTGAACCAATGGTAAACAACCTTTTTGGGCCCACAGACCAGCAAATTTTCAATAAATTTTTTCCAGATTGGAAAACATTTTGAAACATTTGTGCAGACAGGTAAAGTTTCATAACATTTTGCAGACTCAAGAAAATTTTGTTCAAAAGATTTTATAGCAGGTAATGTACTGTATTTCAAAAGTGTCTGCTTTTTTGTGCAAAAATTAAGTCAAGATAAATTATGCCTTTAAAAATTAAACCTGTGTTCAAGAAAGGTTTTTCAAATTCAAATAATTTATTTCTGCCAGTGAAAATTTGCCGTAAGTGTTTTCAGAACAGCCAAATTTTTTCATCAGATAATTGCAGCTGCCATTGTCTTTCCTCAATTTCTGATGAAGATAACAGACTTCATTGCTACTTTTGATAAATGTATTATGCTGGGGAAGATTTCCCGCGGACCAGCGAAAAACTTCTGCGAACTGGGGTTGGTCTTTAAACCAGGCGTTGCAAACCACTGCAAGAAACAACCAATGCTCCAACCGAGGAAGAAAAAAACATAACCTGGGTTTCGCAAGCAGGTTTCAGTGAGATAGCGTCAGTGCGTGAGCAAGGAACCACGCGAAAACCCGTTGGTAACGTCATTTGAATGACAGTCAGGTGCGCGTTGCGCTAATCACTGCACCTTCACCTGGACCCGCGCATGCGCATGAAAATAAGGAAGAAGTTTTGGTACCACAGGGATTATAATTATCCACGGATAATCGCCAATCGACCGAAATTTCATCGCATGGAAAAAAGAAGTGCTGCTCGTATACTTATGTACTCTATTCGAGACGGGGATGAAAAAAAAAGAAGGATCTATTTATAAAGGACGAGACGATTCATGCTGTGCGTGTGCATGAGCTTCTTTTGATTGATACGAGGCGTGGTGTGTTTAGTTATTTCTTGTTCGGGGTTCAAGCTAATAATATGTTCCCCACCACACACAAAAAAGTTAGATTTAAAAAACCGCCTCATTTTCTCAACGATCTTAAAATGAGATCGGAACATCACAAAGAAATTTTCTTGAAGGAAAAGCGACTCATCAACTAAACTTTTAAAATAGAATGTTTTCATATTGATGTTAGGAAGATGGCGCCTGAATTCCAGATCTCACGGAAACAATTCATTTTAACGTTGCATAAAAAAAACCTGAGCTGCTATAAACGAACGCAATTATACAACCTGATTTTGACCTGAGAAACCACAAAAATTCAGGCGACATCTATACTCAGTTGAAGAAAAATCACGAAGCCCGGACACCGAACACAGAATCGAAGAAAGAGGATGATGTTGATTTGTTGAGTCATATATAGTTTTCTTATGCTTAATTGCAATACCTGTGCCTTGTGACAGCGAAATAGGCTCATTTGACTATATTCTCCAGAATAAATTTGTTGCGTAAAAATATTCTGATAATTTTTCATGAGTAGTCTATGAACCATGATACAAATGCAAAATTTAGTGAGTTTTAGGACTTATACAGGCTTCTTCGATCCTTAAGAGAAAATCCTGCAGTTCGGCGTGGATAAAAACATTAAAAGCACAATTTTAATCGCTAAATTCGAATATTTTTTCAAAGCTTAGATTTGTCTGTAGATTTGTTCACTATTCAGCCCAATAATGACATGCAAGTGTCAAAAATTAGAGATCCGCTGGTCTCAATTTCAACTTCGTCGCGTAATTTTTTTTTAAGTGAGAAACATTAGGATTCTCGTATTTTCAAACCAGAAAATTTAAATTTCAGGAAATTGCGGCAGTTGTCTTCCAGCTTTAGACTAAACACACCGACGAAAGATTTTCGCTTCTACACGCGATCTTGAATTTTGAAACCCTATAGCGAATCTATGAGAACATCGTTGGCAAGTTGATCAATCAACAGATTTGAAAAATTGCTGCTCCACGTCTTCCGGATATTTTAAGTATCGTAATATCGATCTGTCTTGTACCAAGAAACTTTTTCCCTCGAACCATTAATCACGAGAAGGATCAATATACTGTATTTACTTGACCTCTTGAATCCTTCATATATGGTTTTATCGCGAAACTTCCCAACGGGACTCTTGGCAGCCAATTACGAAGATGAGGGAAAAGTTACGGTTTCGTGTCTGGAATAAATTAGCTACGCTTCGACGCAGTCAATTAATTAATTATGCAGCACGGGTTAAGTGCATTGACAACTCATTCCCCCTTTTGATGCAATCGCGTCGAACTTTTCTACCCGGGTGGGCAAATGTTGCCATAGTTATTTCCCTTCATTTCCCTGTTCAAAGGAGTCAAGGAAATGTCATCGGAATATGCTCATAATGTCGAAGTCGGGAAATAAAATGGGCTTCGTCGAAGTCTGCATGGGGACCAGAAAAAACATTATAATGAGTGTCTTGAGGCCGTGAAACAGGGTCATCCCGCAAGTTTTTCTTGATGAATGCTCACGGAGAATAAGGAAAAAAAAAACCCGTCGTTGGTTTTCAAAGTCGATAATGAGTTCAGCTGATTTAGGATTGTTGACCTGTTTCCTGGATCAAAAACGGGTAGAAGTCTTCTCGATTCTTGAAAATTGTACTGATTCTCTTGAATGAAAAGATTTGATTCAGAGGACATTATTTCTTCTAAACGAAAATATTTCTTTAGTGAATATTCAAAAAAATCATTGAATGTTTAAGCTGAAAATACAGGGCAGAAAAAAGTGGGATAACACTTCCGACCTGATTCAAGATAAAAAAAATAAAACTTTTCATTCTGTTTTTGAAGCATGCTTTCTTCAAGAAATGAATTTGTAATGATTTTAGCATAATTTCTGTATTTTAAAGATTTTTGCGGGAAGAATTGCATTTTTTCTCGAGGAAACGTGTCTTGAGATAAAATTCATTAGCAAGGAAACCAGATAAAATTTGAATTAAATGAAAATTTTCCGTTACACCTCATTGATGTTCACCTCATTTTCCTATATGCAATTGAAAAACGTCCTTTTATTGGTACTTGCATGAACATGATATTGAGAAAATGTATTCTGATTTAAAAACTCGTCCTGCATTGTCTCAGTTCTCAATATTTGAGAAAATTAGCTGAAAATATGCCACTTGATTATTTGAAAATTTTAGGCCATAAGGAGAACGTTTTGACAAACCAGGCCTTTTTGAGGCATTCTATGCAAATTCCTAGCCTTTGGAGGAAAAAAAAGAAGCAAAATACGAATTGGTAAAAATCTGGAGCCATTCGTTCCCCTGGCTTTCCAGTGAAGCACCTGTTGTCTGTACTTCATACATATATAGAGCTCTAAAAATATCATCAGTCATGTCGTACCCATTCCGGGCGCAAATTATAACCAGCA